>ML105893.1:2642-48734 GCA_003697995.1 Taxidea taxus jeffersonii | reverse complement strand
GGGTCTGATTATCCCCCGGAGTTTCTGTTGGCCTAGGGCTAAGGTGGGGTTCTTAGCCTACCTCTGTCTGGCTGGGTTTTTCCTGGGATGCCTCCCTCTGCTTCTGGCTCCTCAGTGGGAGCTGCAGCAAGACAGAGCCCCTCCAGACCAAGGAGGGCCTCTCCTACCTCCTGGGACAGGTCTCGAGTTCCCCAGCTTTACCTACGTCTCAGGGGTTCCCAGCCAAGAATAAGCCCTTCCCATTCTCCCATTCCTCTCTGTTTCCACTGCAGACCCAGCCCTCGGTCTCCGCACCTGGGGCCTGTCCTTTCATTCACATAACTCAGTGGAGCTGGGGAAAAAAACCATCCACTCCTTAGTCCTCATTCTGTTTAGTTCTGAACACACAGAAGGTCACACACTGACCTTGGGAAAGAGTGAGCCTGTATGTAATATGAGTCCTGGGTTTCTCTTCCTGGAAGGCAGTGACTTTGACTCCTCTCTCTGACTACAGGCTCCATGAAAGTAGAGGTTATTTCTCCCCACTCAGACTGGGGTTCCTTGAGGGCAAGGCTGTGTCTCCCCCTCAAACTGGGGCTCCCTGAGTGCAGGACTTTGTCCCCCCCTCAGACTGGGGCTCCTCAGGGCAGGGCTGTGTCTCTGTCCTTAGACTAGGAGTTCTTCAAGAACCTGACTTTGTAGACTTTTGCCCAGGTTCTTCCCCTCCTCCCAGTGAGCCTTCCCAGGTCTCCTGTCTGCTTTGCTTCTGCCTGAAGGGAAGCCTCCCTTGACTGGTCACATGCAGCTGGCTCCTGACCTCTCTCTCCTCACCTGACTCCTCCATCCTGGGCCCACACAGTGTACTGCTAACCTCCCTGATTGGACCAGACCCATCTGCTTCCACATCGCTGAGCCAGCTGCAAAACCAGGTCACCCTCCTTCTCCTTGTCTTTCTTGTCCTCTTTCCCTAATCGAATTATTTTTCCTCTGCATTGTGCATGAAGTTTTGGCAGACGTGGGTTCTTTGCCCTCACTGGGAACACTGAGTCTAGCAATGAGCGGGGCATAAGAGTCTCGCTGCCGAGTCAGCACCCTCCCCTGCTCACCCCCTCTTGCTGGCCTGCGCCTCTAGCCTCCAGGCTGCGGGGCCCAGCACTCAGGAGCAGAGCTCAGAGTAGGTCCGGAGGAGCACAGGAGAGCGCCATGCTCCCACTCCTGACACCGGCTTGGGGGTGCAGTGGGGGAGGACAGGTCCAGGTGATTCCTGGAGCCATGTATATCAGAGCCCAGGTCTGAGGGGCAGCGGTGGGGTGTATCCTGACCTCTGGCCATTTCTGCCCATCCTGGGACTCCAGGGCAGTGGTGGGGATGGCTGGGTCCCTGTTTCTCTCTCCTCTTGGGAACTTCATGTCCAGGTCGGCTTTCAGGCTGCCCTCTCATCTGGTCCCGAGCAGTCAGGACACATCTGCCTGCCTGTTACTCCGGGTGGACAGTCATAATATTCATGACAATGGTAATGATGTTGATCATGCAGCCTCATTGTAAATGCTCCAAAGGCTTCCCAAAGGGCATTCCCTTCCATCATCTCACTGGACAGGCAGGCAGGGGGGCCAAGACTCAAAAACCTCAAGAGGTTTGCTTATGACTGCAGAGCAAGGCAGGAACACCGAGGCCTCCCTTCCTTCGGCCCTCTCTTGCTTCCTGGGGAGACTCTGAGCCCCAAGTCCTGACCTGTGGCTCCCTGAGGGACTAGAGTGGTAATGAGAAACCTGGGCTTTGGAGTCAGACAGACCTTGATCCAAACCCCGGCCTGGCTGTTCTCTGTCGTGGGTCTTCGGCAATTTACTTCATTGCCCTGAGCCTCAGGGGCCCCATCCACGAAATGGACAATAGGACCTCTAACCCAGGGAGTTTAGAAGAAGTGTGCAGGGCACCTGACTCTTGGTCAGTATTAAGTGGGTGTCGCCTGTCTTGTTCCTGCCTGAGAGTAGAATTGCCCCTTCCTTTTCCTCCTCCTCAGACTGACCCAGCAAGGTGGCCCTACCCTGGGCCCAGTGCCCCAAGGGGAGTCACCACATTGTGGGGTCCAGACAACAGTAATTCCCAATGTGTATTATTAGGCTCTTACTCAGTCCAGGCATTGTCCTAAGCTCTTTACATGTACTTTTGCAGTAAATTCTCATAAAATCTCTATGAAGTACCCATAATTATGAAGCTCGCTTTCCAGGAAGGAAACTGAGGCATGGGGAAGTTGTACAGTTGGGTTCAGAGCCTGCCCATATCCCCAGGACTTACCCATGGTCCACAGGGACAAGGTGATAGAGCTAACACTGGACCTCGGGGCTCCCAGCACCCTCGAAGGTTTGGGAAGTAGTCTGAGCACAGGCTCTGCAGTTCAGACTCCCTGGCCCACAGTTTACCAGCTGTGTGATCATGGGCAAGGTCCTTAGTCCTTCTGTGCCTCCATTTTCTTATCTGGAAAATGGGAATAATAGTTGTAAGAATACTTCTGACAGGAGGATTCAATGAGCTAGTCCGTATGAAGAACGTAAGACCACGCCTGACAAATTCCAAGTGCCCAGTAAATGTGGGTATCCATCGTATTCATGGATAATCTTAGTATAGTTATGCCCTGCAGCTCCCTTCCTCTCTTATTCCTAATCCAGGCCTTGCTAAGGGCCACACCCCAGCTTCCAATAACCTCGTTCCTCCTTATGATTCAGCAACCCACTTTTTTTTTGCAGGTGCAGTAAGCTTGTTCACCAAGTCTCCTCTCTCAGGATAGCATATCCCCATACCTAGAGGCCGTGTCTGCTCTTGATTTTTTTTTTTTTGTCCAAAAAAGGGATGTTCTGTGATGTGCTCCTCAGCCTTTGGTGTGGGCTGGCTGACCAGCCAGAGGCCAGGAAGTTGTGCCCAGCTCTGCTGGGGGTGAGGGATGGGAGCTAAACGGGTGAGTATCAGAAAAATTATTTGAGGCTCCTTTAAGGAAAAGGAAATCTGATCCCCCTCCCTCTGCATGTGTGTGTGTGTGGTGTGTGTGTATGTGTGTGTGTATGTGTGTGTGTTTCAAGCAAGAGAGCAGTAAAGTAGAAAACATCCCACTCATATACTTTTTAGAGCAGGGAACAGATAAAAAAAATTCAGTTGGTACAACAAGTAATAGAAAATGTATTTTGGTTCTGGATTTTGTATTTTGTCCAGTTAAAGGAACGAGGAAGAAAGGACAAGGAGAGGAGAAAAGGCAAGAAAGAGAAGGAGGAGAGTGTTGGGAGGGGTGGAGAGGAGACAGAACAAAACTAAACAGAGACTCATGGGATGAGCCTAGCGGATGGTCTCTAGGACATCTCCAGAAGGCCCAGGAACATCCTCAGCCAGAGGCGGTTTAGGACTCTGGCTTGAAGACCTTTAAATGTTCTGTTGCATTTTTACAACCACAGGCAGCCTGTCCTCTTGTTGTCCCTGACCTGAAGGCCAGGTGAAGTAAGCCAAGGTTTAGATGAAGCCTACAGACAGGAGGCCTTCATCATTGTCTTGCTGTTGCTATTCCTGTGTTGTGCTCAACACCCACCTGCCTGGGGCTCAAGGTACAGAATTGACAGGGTTCTGCCCTTAATGAGCTCCCAGCCCAGTTGGAGACACAGACACATAAATAACAATTATAATAAAAGTCAGGCTGCTATAATTACTATAATAAAAGTTCAGATGAAGTGCACGGAGAAGAGATTAATTAATTCTGACTGGGAAATCCGGAACTGCTTTGTAGGGAATAATGAGGCATCTTGGAGGAGGTGTAGGATTTCCGTAGGCAGAGCGGGTGGAGGCAGTTGGAGTAGGACAGGTTTTGCATCAGACAACTTGGATTTCATCTCTGACTGTGCCACTTCCCAGCTGTGTGTCTTCGGGCAGGTGACTTACTCTCTCTGAGCGTGTCCTTCATCTATGAAATCAGAAGAACCATCCCTCTCTCATAGGGTTATCACATTAAACCATAAAGCCTGTGTTGCTGGCATGTAAGACATAGACTGCCAACAGATGTAAAGAGATAGCATTGGAGTCCATGGCTTCCATACGGGGACTCTGACCGTAGAGCCATTGTCATAATGCAAGGATACAAGCCTGATAGCTCCATGGAGCTGAACGCTTGGCAGCAAAGCTGAAGGCCAGCTTTTCTGGGCCTCGAGCAGACAGGAGCCTATGAGTCCATCTGAACAGAGTGAGGATTCTCTGTGGTCCTTGGAAAAGCCATCACTGGCCCTTCAGGGGTGGACAGGGCTCTTGTGTGGCCACTTGGATGTTTTGGGAGGTGTTGGTCAGCTTCCATCCTGCAGCATCTGGACACAAACTAGAAGTCAGTCATCTTAGGGTGAATGCACCTTACTCCGGCAGTGGTCCTGTCCATCCCTGCCAACCACTTAGGAGTGAATACAAGGCCATCTTATTGCATTCTTGAGTGAATGTGGTGAGCTGCAGGGAACTGGGGATCCATTCCTGCTATCTCTGGGATCTGGGGGCCCTGCGTAGGATTAGACCATCCCCTGTCTAAAACTGTCCTGCAGTGGGGAAAGAATTGCAGGCAGAGGGGAAGGCAGCTCCCAGATGCCTGGTACACACTAATGTTTGAGCAATTCCACAGATGCACACTGGGTCGCTGTCCACAGCCTGGGTTCCTGAGGGGAGCTTCAGGCGATGGGATCAGAAAGGTAGGTAGATAGGGCCAGAATGAGAACTGGATCATCTCTAGTGTGCCAGGAGCCTTGTGGGTGCTGTTCAGAGAGATAGGCTCCTGCCCACGATGTGTTCACAGATCCACGTTTGGTGATGTTGCTTTAGGTCCTGGGGCCTGAGGGTGGGGGCCTGGAGCAGGAAGTGGCCCTGATGGGTGTGTGTGAGACATCAGTGTGTGTGTCGGGGTGGTCAGGACCTGCTCCAGAAGAAGCCTATAATAGGTGATGTCTCCGGAGAGGACAAGGGGCGCACAGGAGTGAGGCCAAGGCAGTGGGGCTGAAGGGGGAGGAGGAATTAAAAACCTATTGCACAGGTAGAAGCAGCAGCACCAGAAATGCAAGGGAAGCAGCCTCCTGAACAAAAAACTAGCACATAGACGAGATCGCTGTCAAAGCTCCTCGGGGAAGAAGCAGGAGGGAGGGTTCAAGCCCAGCTCCAAGGGCTCCAAGGACTGCAGTTCTCCCTGGCAGCTGGAGGAAGGATTTGCTGGGACAGACACTCAGAAAACTCTTGGAAGAATGGCCCACAGCTGTCTGTCTGCCTCCTCGGTGCCCTGGGCGCTCCCACCTCAATGTGCACGCAGCAGAAGGGTACCCGAAGGGTGTGTCCTTGAGTGTTCACTGGCAGGACCCAGTGTCCCCAAGCGGACACTACCCAAATACTGGCCAGCAGTGGGCAGGAGAGAGGACTCAAGGGACACCACATAGCAAAGCAGGGGCAGTCTGAAGTTACATCGCACCCTGTGTGGGGATCTCACCAATGAAACCTCCTGACACGGAAAAAGCCAGGCATGAAAGAATACAATCTGCTGGATTCCATTTATGTAAATTACAAGAACAGGTGCGGGATCAGTGGTGACAGAGGTCCAAGCAGCAGTTACCCTCATGGGAGGGGTTGAGTGGGGCCGGGAGGGGCTTCGGGGGCGGGTTTGTTCTGTTTCTTGATCTGAGGGCAGGCTCCGTGTCTGTTTCTTTTGGGCAAATTCATTGAAGTTGTAATAGGTGGGCTTTCCTCTTGCATTTCAATTAACAACTTTTTTTTTTTTAAGATTTTATTTATTTATTTGACAGAGAGAGATCACAAGTAGGCAGAGAGGCAGGCAGAGGGAGAGAGAGAGAGAGAGGGAAGCAGGCTCCCTGCTGAGCAGAGAGCCCGATGCAGGACTCGATCCCAGGACCCTGAGATCATGACCTGAGCTGAAGGCAGCGGCTTAACCCACTGAGCCACCCAGGCGCCCTCAATTAACAACTTTTAAAAAAATATTTTATTTATTCATCTGGGAACGAGAGTGAGGAGGAGAGAGAGAATCTGAAGCAGACTCCCAGTGGAGTGCAGAGCCCAACACAGGCTCGATCCCATGATACTGAGATCATGACCTGAACCAAAACCAACAGTTGGGCCCTTAACAGACTGAGCCACCTTCCCCTTCTTTGAGTGTCCCTGCCAATGCCCCTGATGAAGGAGTGGGGTTTGGAGCAACCTGGCAAACAGTAATGAGAGTAACCCAGGCTGGGAAGGTGAAGGTAGCAGCAGGGGAGGAAGCAGAAGGGAATTATGGGTGGATTCGCCTGGGTTTGGGATGCTGTAGGCAGTCAGGGGCAGATGTGAATGGGGTTCTGGGAGCAGGCATGGGGGCTTAGCCAGGTGGACAGATGGAGGGCTGTTAGTCTGGCTGGCATGAGGAAGTAGCCCTGGGGAAGTGGCCCTGGGTCACCAGGTCAGGTACAGACAGTAAGGAGAACCGCTGGCAGAGGGTGGGGTCCTGGGGAGCCCCAGGGTTCAGGGGCGAGCAGGGGGGTGGGCAGAAGAAGAGGATAAAACCTCAGAGGAGGCAGTTTCACAGAGAGCGTGGCCAGGGTCCCAAGTTCAGAAAGGCCAGGCATCCTAGCTGTGACCATCCCCATCACAACACTGTCCTGATTTCCTCCATTCGGGTTGCCTTCTCCCAGGACTTTGCTCTCCTACAGAGCTACCATCTAGTTACCCTCCCTATTCCAAACCTCACTGCCCACCCCCACCCACCAGGTTAACCTGGGGCCTCTTGTCAGTTCTGGAACTGCTCCCAAGCCAGGGCTTCCCATCCTCTTCCTGTGCAATTGATTGTTCCACCCCCAATGTAGAAGTTCACATCCATCCCTGTTAGATTCCACGTCTGTGTCAGCCCCAGGGGCAGGTGGAGAAAGGGGACATTGCCCTGCACAGGCTTGTGTGTTTATGTGCAGGTGGCCCAGAGCCCAGGGTCCGGGTGGAATGGGCAGCAGGCACCCCAAACAGAGAGACCGTCTCTGCTTCAGTTCCTTCTGCACCGACTACCCCTGGGCCAGCTTGTCATGTTAAAACATGCGAATCGCCTGTCACAGTCCCCCATAGGGACCACACGGAACTTCTAACCAGGGCAATAAGGGAAGATTTGCAAGCAAATGAAAATCTGTGCTTCTATTTGTTTATCTGTGATATGAAATTAGGGAGTTCAAAACAGTAAGAATCCTTCAAATTCAAGTAGAAGTAAGAGTTACCCTTTATTGTAACTTAACTGTGTGCCAGGCACTGGACTGAGCGTGCACACAGGTTGATACGATTGAGTAATCACATCTATCCTGTGGGCTCCGTGCCACCATTACTCCCACATTATGGCTGGGGAAACTGAGGCACAGAGAGGCTCATCTTGCCCACACTCAGCTAGTAGGTGGCTGAGCTGGGATTTGAGCCCAGAGAGCTCAAACTCTACCAGCTTTGGTGAAGTGTCATTAATGAGGTGAACATGGGGAGCCGTGGCAGAAGCTATGCATAATCTAAATCCATAGACGATCCTCAGGCCCTTTATTTTGGGTTTAAAATGCACAACTTGATGGCTTGGCAGCGGATTTATTTCCTTTCTATATTCCATTTGGTTTAAGCAAATATGAAAATGAGTTACACTTCCCTTAAGCCCACATTGACCAATGATGGGGAAAAAATGTGGAGAGTGTGGAAGGCAACTGGGTCCACAAATTTAGGTGAGCAATAAATATCACATTTTATTTTATTTCCACTGCCATAAATCTGACCCTGAGCCCCCAACTCACACTGATGTGGTGGGAATTTCTGTTTCTCTTATGATTGGGACTTTCTATTCTTATTCTGCTCCAGGTTATGCAAAGATCCTGGGGTCCTTTGAAGTGCCAGCTGACTTCGCACCTCTTCTCAGTGCCTTCAGAGCGGCTCTGCTCTGCCTTCCTCCCTTTAGGACACTGCAAATAATTTCATCCCTAATTCCCTGCCTTTTTTTTTTTTCCTAAAAAAGACAAAAAGGTCAATGATCTTGGCTTTTTTTCCTTTTTTTTTTTGCTTCCTAAGAACATCCCTGAGGCCTGGAAAAAAGACAAAGGAAATGGGGGAAATCAAGACAAATTAGTACCAGTATGCCCACAGGGAGCTCCTGCTTCCTGGGGGAGCAGGAGCCATCCATGCACTGCCTTCCCCAGATGTGCAAATGAACTGAGCCCAGAATATGTCCATGGGGATCCTGGGGGAATATGTGGGAAGGGGGGTAGGGGTGCAACTGGCCTGGATGACCACTCTAGCAGGCTTCCTGGAGAGTCCACAGGCAAGAATTCCTGGAGAGAGGATCAGGTAACCTGGAAGACTCTGCCTTCCTCAGGGAAGGAAGACTTGTTATGGTGAGCCCTGGGCCCTCAGCCTCTGGAGTGAGCTGTGTCTCCTGACTTCGAGGGGTTTCTCCCTGCCTCCCCAGTTAGCAGCAGCAGGGTACACTGGAGGCATCTCTTTGCTTCCGGAGGGGTTCCCAGACAAAGTAAGGAAGGCAGAGGCATGGGCTCCCAGGTTCTGAGCACAAGAGGGCTTTAGAGTCAGCAAGTCCAGCTTCCTCCTCACGTCTGTCCTGGAGGGGAAAGGGGCACCTTCCTGTCAGGTGGCTTGGCTGGGCCCATGTGCCAACAGGGCGCCTAGAGTGCCTGAGTCCAGGCCTTCTTGCCTGATCACCTGCTCTGCCTGACATAGCTGTATGGCTCTACCTCAGCAAGATGGGGCTGGAACTGGGACCAAGAACTTCATTACACTAGAGTTCACTACACTAGAGTTCCACTTCATTACATTAGAGTTCGAATGTTGGCAATAGGAAATTAAAGGTTTCCTTTAAGATACTGCTTATAGAAGTAAGTTAGAATACAGTGTAGAGGTTCCTTGAGATCTGGCACCAGAGATAACTGGATTTACATCCCAGCTCTTACCCTCGCCAGCTGAGTGATCTTTGGCTGGGCAGGTACCGCTCTGAGACTTCTGTTTTCTCCTCTATGGATGGGAATAGTAGTCACTTAATAGCATTATGAGCTCTTGTGTTGAAAGCACTTGCAGTTAGGAACCACATACGGTAGCTATTCTAGTTATGCTGACCACTCTGCCCCGTGGCAGGGGGTTCCTCATTCTCCTTTATAGGACCCGAACTACAAACTGGACTTGGCCCAAAATCTAGACTCTAACTACATAGTTTCAAGTGCCTTACGGTGTTTTCATTTTAATTATTTCAAAAGTAGCACCATCGAGCAATCATTAATGGGTAGAATAATGTATATCATAAGATTTTCAAACTCTTCTCAAGTACATTATGGTACCTTTCTCTTTAATCATTTACATATTCAGTGCATCTTCAGCTTGGTGTGTATTCTTTCTTTTTCCAAAGGATCTGGAATCTAGCTTCCTATTCTTAGTTCAGATTGGCCCATCATCTGTAGTGGCTCAGACCTTTTCCTTCTGTAACTGGAGGCTTGGAATACTGGAAAGTGTCCAACTTTGTGGTCAGAAAGATCTGATTTCAAATTCTGATTCTGCTATTTGCCTGCTGTGTGGCTTCAGATAAATTTCTTAACCTCTCTGAGCCTCTCTACCGCCCTGTGTTTAACAGTCTGTTACATTGTAGATGATGTGGCCAATCAAATAAGATGAAATCTGCAGACCTCTGTCTTAGAATAAACATCTATGGATGTTAGTGTCTTTTTTTTTTTCCATTTTTCTCCCATCTCTATACTTTTGGCTGTTCTGGAATATTATATTGTTGGACAAGGGACTGGAAAAGAAACATTAGCCTGACTGCAGTTCTAGAACCTTCCTTTAGGCAGCTTCTGTAGAACTGCTCTCCAGTGCAGAGGAGGCCAACTTTCATTTTACTTTTAAGGGCAAGTGAAATGCCCATCTTCCGAAGGAATTCATAAAAGTGCCGCAGGCTGGGTGTGTAGCTGGGCCCCCATTCACAGATAGTTCCCTTAGCCAGATCTGATGTTTCAGCCTTGTCTCACAGAGCTCCCACTGACAACTCCATGTCTGTGCCCTCAGTGGAACCCTTTAATACAAAACATTGAATGAAAGTTTGGGGTTTTTCTCTTAGTAGAGATATACGGCCTGCATCAAAACTCTGCTTGCCTTCCTCTCCTGCAGCCCCTCCTTGCCAGCAACACATAACTCAATGCTGGTGTTGACAGAACAGGGGTCTGGACTGCATTCTTGCCTTTGGTTACTGCTTTGGGACTCTGTGGGCTCTCAGAGATCAATCTGTGGGAGAGAAATCCCAAATCTTTAATGGTGGGCTCTAAGGCACTGAGGATGATGGATAGAGAATGTATGGGTGGGTGTCCTTCTCTGTCCTTAAAGGTCATCCAGCCTGGGTCTCGACGGATCTTATCTAAAGATGGGCCTGATGCCAGACAGACCTGGAATTGAACGTGGCCGTACCCTCTCCTGGGCACGTGATGCTGTGAACGCTGCTTCACCTCCTGCGTGTTAATCTTCCAAACCGTAGTGCAGAATAAACATCAATGGATGCTAGTTCCACTCATGTCCCCATCTGTCACATCATATCAATTTCATCTGTAAAACATGGGCTGAGAGTGGCTCCTGAAGCCTGGGGTTGTGGACGGGGTGAGGACAGGAGTGGCAGGGCCTTGAGTGGGTCGGGGGTCTTCTGGTCCAGTCATTCGACATGTCTTCGGAGTGCTGGGGGGCTCTGGGAGCTGCTGAGGCCACAGGAAGAGCTAGCCTTGCCTTGACCTCACAGTGGACAGCGGAGGCCAGACACGGAGAAGTGTAAATGCTGTGGTGGGGGGGGATCCTGGGAGCTCCAGAGCAGCGGGGAAAGCCCCAGCCAGTGTGGAGAACAGGTGTGCTAAGGACGAGTTGGCTATAGATCCACTCAAAATGCCTTCCTGGGAGCGTGGGCTCCCAGGAGATCGCTGTCATATTCCGTCTTTGCTAAGGGTTGTTTTGTGGCCCCTTTGAGTGTTATAAAAGGGTTTTAATTTGGCCTCCATGCCTTGGAATGACCTTTCTTGCTCTATGGGAAAAGGCCTTGCTGTGGTTTTGAGACTCACTCTGGACCACGCTGCCTGGATTCAAGGCTCCGTTCTGCCATTTTGCACCTGTGTGCCAGAGAAACTCTCTGAAGAAGGCTTGCTCCCCTCCTCTGTACCTCCCCCCTGCAGAGGCTGTCCCACACACTGCTCAGAACAGCACCCCCCCCACACACACAAAGAGATGGAAACATTGCCACCGGGAACATCTTGGTGGTCAGGACAGGCAGAGACTGTGTCAGGGGTGGTCTCGGGGACAGAGTTCCAGGGCCAGAGATGGGCAAGATTGTGTAGGAGGTAACAGCGAGAGCCTCTGTGTGGAGGTCTGGCGGTATAGGAAGCCTTGGGAGTGCGGGTGGGTTTCCTGGAGGAGGTGACATGGATCAACTGGCCTGAGGGAAAAATGAGAAGAAGTTGTGGCACCAAAAGAGCCAAGGGGCAAAGGGTGGGTACAGAGTGTGTTTAAATCTCAGTTCCTTCTGCTCATAAACTTCCGCAGATGCATTTTTCTGTCAGTTTTATATTAACATTTACATAACAAGTAGATTGAGAGATTGCATTATTTACATATATATGGAGGCCGGCTGGAACTGGGGATCCTGTGCCTGTATGTGACGTTTTATTGATTAATAAATTAGACACTTACAGATCAGGCACAGATCAAATGCCTCCATTTTAGACACCCATCAGGTGCAAATGAATGTAAATTGGCGGCCTCATTTGCAAAAGGAAAGCACAGTATTCAGTCATCATTTGTCATAGGCACCCTCAGAAGGCTGTAATTTGCCTTGTGGAGCCAGCCCTCAGCAGGGCCACCCCTGGGCTCTGGGTGCTTTCTGAGACTGGAGAGAAGAGCCCCCTCCCCAGTCACCAGCATGGTCCCAGAGAAGGGCGCTGGAGCAGAATCAGCATCCTGGTGGCCTGAACTGGAAGAAGTCTTGAAGTCCATCTATACCAGTCTTATATTTTACAGATGATGAACTGAAGGCCAGAGAGGGGCAGTGACTTGCCTAAGGTCACACAGCTATGTGGGCACTGTGTCAGGACTAGAACCTAGTTCTGACCCCAAGGGCTTGCTTTAGCTGTGATGCCATTATGGTTTTTCTAAACAGGACAGAGAAGAGTCTGTAGCCTCTAGAACCATTGGCTCCTGATTCCATTTTCTGGAGCTGCCGTCAGGAGTGAGGAGTTCGAGATAAGGATGATCCCTGCTCTCGGGATGCACGTGATCACAAGTCTCTGCCGAGGCCCAATTTCAGGGTGTCTGGAGACCTCTTGCCCCTGACAGTATCTCCCCCACCATGCTCTGACTCCCCAGACCCTTTCACGGACAGAGAAGGTGTTTCATTAGATAAGAAAGGCGGTTTAGAGAATGGGAAGGACCAGCTTGGAGCTCCATTTTTATCGAATCTTCTGTGACCTGGGGCCAGGCAACTCACCTTTCCATGCTCTCTGTAGAGACAGGAAGGTACTAGAATTTATTCAGGGGATTTGCATTCCTGCCCTGATGTGGGAGGGGCTTGGCCCAGTCATGTGATTGTCTGTGGCCCTGAGGGTCTTACTTAATTTAATGTCTCTGGCATACACACAGTCGGTGCTTTGTGGACCAAACTATTATCCAGTGTCTCTGGTAAAAGAAAATCTTGTTATGCTCACTCTTGAGGGCTGTTGATAGTAAAGTACCCAGAAATGCTTCAGTGTCTTACTTCAAGCAGTAAAAACAGGGAGGGTTGGGGGAGGCTGGTTCAATGACTCAGTGTGATTATCCTTCTCCACCTGGAGCCCAGAGCTGAGGCCCGGAGTTAGGGCCCTGCCTGAGCTTTTGTGTAACCCACTCTCAGTGAGTTCAGTGGGTGATGCCATCAAGGGGCTGTCTGAAGGTCAAAGGTCAGAGTTCTTAGGGCCCTTCAAAAGGAGGATAAGGAAGGTTCACATTCTCCAGATGCTGGGCACTTACTGAGCGCCTACTGTGTGCTACATTCACAGATGTTGTCATATTTGTTCACCCTGGCCTTCAAAAGGCTCCTTGAGCCTCGAGCTTACACCTGTGGAGACCCGCTGGGTCCTCGTGCCCTTTGACAGGCTTGGTTTTCCTGATGTCACTCAGAGGGCAGCCTAGTCCTGTGCCTGTTCACCCCTGGCACAGGCCGTTTCTAGACCCTTCTGCCCACATCAGTGGGGTTCTACACCTGACATTTCCAACCCGTTGCACAAAGCTGAGAGAAGCAAATACTGAGGCAGGGCTCGGGGAAAACCTCGTTGGCTGTCCTCCCTGATTCTGCTTCCTTTAAACTCTGTGGGTTCCCATGTAGATGCTGCTGCCTTGCTAAGCCAGTGGTTTTCAAACTGTAGTGCTCCTAAGCTTCCTGGGCCCTCCGCCACAAAAAATCTGAAGTGGTGAAGGCCGGGGGCCCGGGAATTCTGAGGCAGGTAGACAGTGACCTTCACACAGTCCCCTTGCTGGTCCGCTTGCTTGGCTTCCATGCCAGCTCCCAGCAGTGAAGTGAGTCACCTGCAGCTTCAGCTGGAGAGGAGGGCAGCTTGAGGGAGGGCAATTGTCTTCTGAGGGCTCCATGCACCTGGGACCCTCCCTGTGTCACCTCCGCTCTGCACGGGGGCGCACGCTCACACAGCTCTGCTCTGGCTTCCCAGCAAGTCCATGCTTCAGGTGATGGGCGGCGGCCCTTGGCCTTTTCTTCCTGCAGAACTGGCTGGACTCAGCCTTCTGGCTGCGTCTCCTTCCTCTGCGAGCACCAGATTCCCTTGGTCATTGCCCATACTCCTCAGCCAGCCCATTTCACAGATGAAAAACCTAGGCTTAGAGAGAAAGGAACACAACTTTGTCTCCCAGTGGGGTCCTGCTTGGAAAGCCATGGAGCTTTGCTAGAGGTCCTCTTGCGAGCTGTGCCCCAGCTTCCCCCAACCTGGGGTCCCTGGAGCTCTCCATCAGGGTCTTTATTCTGTTCCATCCCTGATGCAAAGGATTGAAAGGAGGCAGGTCAAGGTGAAATGGTCCTTGAATCCTCACAGAGCTCAGTCTTGCTGTCTGGACACCTTTCTGCATCCCGCACCCCCTGCCATGATGCCCCGGCCTCCAAGTCCCTCAAGGGCAGAGCCCCAGAGCATCTTGTCGCTGTTTTGTGAATCTCAAATGATAATTATGTGTATAAAATTCGACTGCTTAAACCGTTCAGGATTAATGGGCACCAACACACAGAAATGTGCCTTGCCTGTAATTAGCGATTCCCTGGCAAATGCATTTTGCAAAATAGCACTTGATTTTAATAACAGGCTGTTAGTATTAGAACACTGTGCCCATTTTATTTCAAATTGTCAAAGCAGCCCCCTCTCTCTGGTGGCCCCAGCCTCCACCCACAGGTGCCTTGGGCTCTGAGATCCTGGTTGGGGGCCTGGCGCCCCCTGGGAAGGGTGTCTTGGCAGTGTCCTGGGTCCTAACCCATGCAAACAGCTCTCTGCTGAGAAGGGGCGCACCAGACCCAGCTGCTGCAGGTTGGAGGGAGAGTCTCAGCCCTCCTATGGGAGATTCTCCCCCTCCCCCTCTCCTCCACAAGCACTGCACTTTGCGTCCCCACCTCTTCTCTCTCTCTCTCTCCTCTCTTGCTGGCTTCAAGGTCCCCTCTGATCAAGTGCTGTTCTTTCTTCAGGGACAGCGGCTCCACGCCCTCGAAGGCTTCCTTGTGGGTTCCCTACCTGCTGCCCTCCTCTCCTCACTGCCTCTCTAATTCCTCCTCCCTTTTCATCTCTGTTTGCTTCCACGCCTTGGGCAGAACTGGGGAAGATGCTCCCCAGGCCCCTGGTGTCTGAGCACTGCCCCCTGAGGATGCTCTGTGCTCGGAGGGAGTGGGGTCTCAGGCTGGCAGTCCCGCTACCCCCACAGACACATGACCAAGCATCTGCCATGAAGACATGGTTGGGCAGGCCGGAGGGCAGACTTAGCTATGGCTGCTGCCTGCCCTTCCCTCAGTGCTGCCACCGCCCCCCCCCCCCCGCCGCCCCTCCGCCTCCAGAGGCCCCAGTCCTTGCTGGCACTACTGTGTCACCCAAAGCCAGCCATCACCAATAGAGGTACCTTCTTATTGGGGAATAGGCTAAAAGGACAGGAAGACCAAGGTGCCTCTAGGTGGGTCACACAGATGGCTGGGCAGTGGGGCAGGCCCCAAGGCTGCAGGGAAGGGGAACCCCCCCCCCACCCCACTGCAGTGAGAACATGATTCCAGATTTTCTCTTCTTCCCCACACCCACCCACAGAACTGACCCTCCTCCCGTCTTCCCACAACCACCCGCCCAGTTGCCCAGGCTGGAGACCAGGACATGATCCTTGCCCCTCCTCATTAGTCAATACCCAAAGCTTCCCATTCCTCCTCTGCACTCCCTTCTCCACCCCCCTCATCATGGCCGTCAGTCAGAAACACAGCAGCATCTCTTCTTGGCTGGCCTTCCTGCCTTTTGCTAATCAGTCTTCATGGTGGCCAGAGGGTTCTGGTTAAAACCAGAGCCAGGTCTCATTGCCACACTACTCAAAACCCTCAGGGGCTTTCTGTCACCTCAACATAAGGCTCCTCCACCTGGCCCACCTGCCCTTGTGGCCTCATCTCCTCTCCTGTCCCTTTCTACTGCAGGTATGCCATCCTTTCCCCAGGACCACTATGCCTTTGCGGATGCTATTCCCTCTGCGTAAACTGCCCTTCTCTGTCCCTTCTCCTCTGAGAAATCCCAGTGCCCAGAACACACACAATGTGTGCTCAGTTAGCGTTTTCTGAATGAACAGTAGACCTTCCCCATCATCTAGCCCCAGTTCAAAAGTCCCATCCCCTGGGAAGCATTTCTACCTGCCCTTAGTTTACCTGCATCCCCTGTACATTATTTGGACACCTTTGATGTGTCACTTTTCCTACCTGAAATGAAGACAGACCTGCTGTATTTGTTGGCTATTGCCAAGTAACAAATATTCAAAGCTGAGGAGGCAGAGAGCAGCAAAGTGGAGCTGGGCTGGATAGAGTGGCTCGGCTAGGTATCTCTGCTCCCTGTCTCTCTTCCTGTGTCAGGGAGCCAGGGGCTAGCCCACACAGAGTCTCCTCCTGGCAGCGGCGCAAGAAGGCGGGAGGAACTGTAAGGCCTCTTAATGCCCAGGCTCAGGGCTGATGCAACATTGTTCTACCTTATTCTCTTGGCCAAAGCGAGTGTTGTGGCTAGATTCAAGGCCATGGATGGGGCAATAGACTTACCCTTTATGGGAAGCACTTGAAAGTCTTACAGCAAAGAACATGGATAGGGGGGCTGGGCAGGCAGATTTGGGCCCACACCAGTGCTTGAATCCCCATCTACCTGCTTATAGGTAATAGAGAGTCACGTCACCTCTCAGGGTCGTTTCCTGATTTTTCAAGAGTTGTTATGAACATTAGAATAATTTATTAATTCACTTGGTGCATATTTATTGAGCACCTACTATGTGTCAGGCACTGTTTTAAGTACTGAATAACCTATGTAGAATGCTAATTCTGGTCCACATAGTGACCCCCCCAACCCGGCCCACAGAGGCGGCAGCAGCCCCCTAATTGGCGCCCTGATTGCTTCCCCGGGGCCAGGCCTCATCCCCATCTCCACCTGCATCCTGCCACTGTTCCTCTGATACTGCTCAGGACAGCCACCCCTAAGGATCCAGACCCCACTCCTCCTGCCCTCTCTACTTCCATTCCCTCTGCCCGTAATGCCCTCACTCCATTTACCTGATCCTGCTATTCCCCGGCCCCTGTGGGGGAATGCTCACCACACCGTGTTGTCATATGGCAGACCGTCCGGGGCAGCCCTGTCCCTCTTCAGGTCCACAGAGCCCGGAATCCAGTAGGCACCCAGTGCTAGTTCCAGGGGAGGGTGAGACTAAAGGGGCGGATGGGTGTATCTGGATTGTCTCATCTGTAGAGGTTCACAGGGGTGTCTAGAGGAGCATCAGGAAAGGCATTAGAGAAGGAGGTCAGCTGCCCTTCCTAGAGCATTTACTAAGTTGCCCTACACTGTGCTCAGGAGTGTGCTGGACCCAGGCACTGCCCCCATGGGACATGCATGCCCAGTACATTATTGGGGGAGGGTAAGTGAGGATGCCGGTGGAGAATCAGCCCTCCCAGATTCAGATTCAACTTCCTTACTTGCTGTGTGTCAACGTCTCCCTCTGGAAAGTGGGATGATAACAACACTTGCTTCAGATGGGTGTCAGAAGAATTCACAGAACAAAAAATTTATTGGCCACCAACTCTGTGCCAGGCACTAGAGAGAGGAGAGCAGGGAACAGAATAGAATCTTAACACCAGGCTGAGTTCATAGTACACACTCAGCCAATGTTCACCATCATTCCTCTGCAATCTGGTCCAGTCCTATCATTTGACAGATGAAGAAACTGAGGCCCAGAGAAGATGAGGCGTTGACCCAAGGTCACACAGCAAATTAGGGATGGAACTCTTAGGTTCCATTAGGTTAGGTGTTGCCTAACACCTGAGCAACGCTCTTTGTACTTCCCTGCTGGCTTTTCCTTGGAAAGGGGACTGCTGGGAGATGAGTAGTTTGCAAAAAGGGGCTAGGAAGCAGGAGGAAGACTGGCCTGAATGCCCTTGTTCCCTTCTAGTGGTTATGGACCTTGATTGAGTGATTCAATTTCTGTTGTCATCCCCCAATTGTCCGCATTAATGGAGCAGAGATAATCCTAGAGTGCAGCTAATCCCATAACCTGTTCTTCCCGACACTGTTGCACGTACACCGTGCCATCATGTGCATGCTGCTGACCAGTGTGTGCGTGCGAGGGGAGCTGGTGCATTGACCTCCTACTTAGGCTTTGCACAAATTGATATTGTAATGAGTCCGCTTCCTGCAAGTGCACCTGCTCAGCTGGTAGGGAGACATTTTGGGCAGAAAGTTCTAGTTGGGATGAAGGTACCTGGAGTTGAGCAGAGAAATCCACACGCTCAGTTGCCTTGATAGATAAAAGGGAGTTCAAGAAGCTCCTCTTCACTTGTCCAGGGTCTGGGTCAGAGACCAGGGCCTGATGCCCTGCCCAGAGTAACGCACAAGTGAAGCAGTGCGATTTTTTAAAAAAGATTTTATTTATCCATTTGAGAGAGAGACAGAGAGAACACAAGTAGGGGGAGAGGCAGAGGGAGAAGCAGACTCTCTGCTGAGCCAGGAACTGGACAAGGGGCTCAATCACAGGACCTGGAGATCAGGACCTGAGTTGAAGGCAGACACGTAGCCATCTGAGGCACCCAGGCCTCCCTAAGCAGTGTGACTTCTGTCTTAGGCGTCTGAGATTGGATTCTTGGGGAGGTGTGAATTTTAGAAGCCCAGCCTGAGCTTTCTGTCTTGTAGATCTGGATCCTCCCCTCGAACCACACCTCCATTCCCTTCTGCATCACAGGGCAGCACGGACGGCTCTCACTCCCTGACAACACACCTTTCACTTGACATGAGGTCTTTTGGAGACTGTGTCAATTCAGTGGAATGGATTTAGGTGGGGATGTGGGGCATCTGTGATCTGGTGGTGGGAGAGGGTGTGGGCAGTGTGACAGCTGGGAATGATAGGAGCAGGGCTGGTCCTCTCATCTGAATACCTGGGTGAGAGTCCTTTTGTCATAGGCAGAGCTGTCCTTTCTGGCTAGTGCTGATTTTTAGATCTAGAACGGAAGCACTGCTGGAGCAGGGACTCTTTTCTGCTTTATACCCTGGTGTATATCCCAAGCACCCAGAAGGGGGCCTGCTACAAAGCCTTTGCACAATGACACCACTTCGGGCAGAAGTGAAGACCCCAGCACAGAAGACAGTATGCCTAGCCCCAGGGTCTTTACCTGCCCTTTTCTAGATGAGGTTACTCCAGAGAGCAGGAGGTATCTTTCCCAGATGACCTGGCACATGATGCTCATCCCTGGCCACTCAGTGGGGACGGTGCCTGTCCTAGCCACCCCATAATCTTGCAGGACCCTAGACACTTGAGGGGAAACAGGTCAGGGCCAGCGTGTAGGGTGCGAAAGTGGCAACTCTAGGTGAGAGAGGTCAGAAAGCCCCCCAGCAGATGATAGGGGGAGAAACCCTTTGGCGGATTATTGCCCTAATAAGGAGACCAGGTGGCAAGATTCCTACGGTTCCTAACAATTAAATCAACTGACTCCCTTCTGGGTGTCCCACAGTTCTCTGTATGTGTGCACACACACATGCACATGTGTGTGTGTGTTTGCGCGCGTGCATGCACAGAGCTTCCTTGGCTGCCTCCTGTGGTCCTGATTCTTTGTGGCTCTTTGGGTCCCTGGGAAGTCGGCTAGCTGACCCTCCCAGGCCTGACCTGGAATACATGATTTTGGTGCAGGCATTGACCAGAGGTTTACTCGGCCCCTGTGAGGACCTCCGTAACCCTACTAACCCGCAGAAAAACCGTGTGGAGCAGGCTCATGTGCCTTCTCTCCAGCCTGGGAGACAGAGCCTCAGATCTTGCTGAGTCCTTGTTCCCAGCTCACTGAGCCAGAAGGCACTCCCACTGGGTTTCTGGGTTTGGGTCCCCGAAGAAGCAGACCTAGAGACAAGGATTGGAGTGGAAGTCCTTTTTCTGGAAGGTGGGCTCAGGGACCCCTGACGGGTGGTGAGGGAGGGAGGGAGGTAAGGCAGGGCAGGGAAGATAGCCAATAAAGTCTGGGTTTTCAAGTCACTTACCCCTGGTGGCAACTGGAACTTAATCCCACAGGGGCTCCCTGAGATTCAGTATAGACACAAGCCTCCAAGTTGTGCCACCTGAAGGGTGAGTGGACTGGGGCATTGATGAAGACTTCTTGTGCAGGGGAGTGCTAATTCCCAGGCACTTTGGGCCCACCATGTGGGCAGGCAAAGTGGCTTTGGTACAGAGAAGCCATCAGCTGAAAAGACTCAGGGGCTGGTGGCCGGGAGTTGGGCACATCATGGACATGCCAAGGGTTATGAGCAGAGCAGCCCCAACACCTGCCACATGGAGCTTCGCACCTCAGCAAGTGTGACCCTCAAGCTCATGCTTTTTTCATCAGATCTCACTGAATCACACATTCTGCTCATTTTTCTTTTGGGGCTCCTGTTTTCAGGGACCAGATCAGTGCACAGTTCCCAATCTGGAGGGCTTTCCAACATGCAGTTGAGGAAGGAGACACTAGCCACAGTTTGTACGAAATTCCCCAGCCGGCTTCCCCAGGCATCTCCCTGGGTCCCCTTCCCCCTCTTCACTCAGCATGTTTCGAAAAAGCAAGCTCTTTTTAGCATGTGGTGAGTGAGGCCAAATTAGGAAGGTAAGGCTGAAGTAAAAATAAGCTCACTTAAGCGTGCCCAAAATAAATGGCTTTCGGATTATCTGCTGCTTTGATCACACCATCCGCTCGGAGAGTGACCAGGACTGCTGCGTTTATCTTCTGCAGGCTGGGGCTGCCTGGTGGCTAGGCAGAGCGGGCTGCTGCTGGGAAGTTCTAGAGATGGGGCCTTGAGCCAGAGACAGGATGGGGGTAGGGACTACATATGGGAAAAGAGCGGGGCTTGGGAAATGGGGACTGATTGGCAGCATTTCCCTCAATCTGCTGCTTCTCCAGGAAGGTTTTATGAGGGTGTGGGGAGAGAAAGAAATGGAAGAGCCCTGTGGTCAAGTAAGGCTGAAAGAAGCTGGAATTGACAAAGCAGAAAGTTTACTTACTGCAGGACTTCTCAGGTCCTTTACCAGGGAAATCAGCATTGTGATTTTCCAAACAAGGAATAAGAATCTGCAGGTATGCATGTATGTGCATGCATGTGTGTGTGTGCATATATATTTTGTTTTTGCCAAGACTGTTTGTTTGGATCATGGAAGGCTTTCCTTCACATACAGTTCTTGGGACCTGTATGAATGAATGCCTTGTGGAAAGTTCTTTGGGAATGCCATTTGGCACTTTTCCAGAGCTCTGTCATATCCAGTTTACATCGGATCCTATTAAAAGCAGAAAGCAGAAGTTCATACCATCTCAGCTTTGGAGTCTCAGGATTCTTCTAGCCTGTCAGATGATGCTCTGACTCCTTAAGCCAGGTGTGCCAGCCCCCCATGACCTGGATGGTCTCCCTTCTCCTGGAGGCCCCCCTGGGAGCCCTGAGCTTCCAGACCCATGTACTTTAGCAGACCTGCCCTTTCTTGAGAAGGTCCTCCCTCTAACCCCTTCTGCTTGGTGAGCTCCTATTCGTGCTTCAAAACCTCAGCTCAGACATCACTCTGGGGGAAAATTTCCTTGATCTTGCTGCCATCTAATGAGCCTTCCTGACAACTCTTAAAGTTTCAATCCCTGACCCCAGAGCTCCCTATTCCCTTCCCCGCTTTACTTCTCCCCTTGATGCTTGGCAGCTTTGCACGGATTATATCATTACCCAATTTGTTTTGTTTTTCATTTGTGGTCTGTCTCTTGCCTCTGGAATGTTGGCTCCACAAGGGGTAGGGGTCACTGTTCATGCTGTTCTCTGTTTGCAGGACCCAGCACACAGTAGGTGCTCCAAAATGCTTGTTAAATAGGAGGCTATGGTAGACACTTCCTCAGCTCTTTTCCTTCAATATCTGAAATGCACAGTGCTATTGGACACTTGGGCCTAGAACTAAATGCTCGTTGCAGTGTCTTGCCTCCCGGGCACACTGGCTTCTCTAGGGCACCTGCTCCGGGCCTCACCTCTGTGCCCCATCAGTTAACAAGTCCCTGCCACTAAGGACGTGCTAAACAAAGCCCCCTTTATGAGCACCAGTCACCATGTTTATAAACAGAGAAATCAGCTCTCCTTCCAGCTAAGGTGGGGGACCTTGCATCTTGCAGACCCCCCACCCCATCCAGCCCGGTGGCCTCTCTTTTGATTTCTCTCTCATCTCCCAGCTGACAGTTGTCTCACCACATGGAGATGTTGGCTGGAGTTTATTTCTGCCTACGCAGGAAAGTGGCGAGTATTTTCTCTCCTCATTTTTTCTTCAACATTAAGAGTAGGACCCTGGTCTCCTCCCAGTGGATCTGTCTTGTCCCAAGGTGGCTCAGAAAGTGGGTCCAGAGAGCTGTGGGGCCGAGGTGGGGTCTCAGGAGGAATGCAAGTTCTGCTGTGTTCATTTTCCATGTGGCTGAATCCGTATGGGAGGAGGGGCAGAACCCAGAGGAGCTGAATGGGGCCGGGAGCGCTCTCAGGCAGGAGTCCAACAAACTAGGTGGGGCCTGGCCGGGGCGGGGCAGACAGATGGTCTCTGCTACCAGGGTCTGTCTGAGTTGCTGAAGGGGATACTACAGTATTTCATTGCATCAAAGGCTCCTTTGATTAAAAGATAAACTATTATTTTAAGAAAGAAACATTGCTGCTGATTCCACTTGGACATGACATTGATTGTAAGATGCACTCCAATTTCAGAGACGATATATGAAATTGTAGGATTAACAGAACATGGCCGTGTTCTCTGCAGGAAGTGGGGGCAGCGGGAAGTTAAGTACCCCTCTGCGCACATGACACAGGACAACAGAGATTTGTCCTCTCTGCCCATAAGTAAAATGTGCAGAGTCAGGTCTCTTGGTGGGGGCTTGGAGACGCGGATCAGCATGCATAGGGGGTGCAGGGAACCTGGCCAGGAATCCTCTGCCTTAATGATCTGGGTCCTAAGATCCACAAGTCTGACTATAACCAGAGTTCTTTTGACTTCGGAGTTCCGAAATGCTTCTTCTGGCGGCTCACCGCCCACTTTGCCCACCTCTGCATGTAGCTTCCTTCCTTGTCCCCCTTCCCCTTCTTGCCTCCTCTTTGTCTCCACCTGTCCTCCCTTCTCGTCAGTGACAATTATAATTACTGAAACCTATACCCCTTGCATTTCTTCTTTAAGAAGACCCTGCCTAGGGGCACCTGGGTGGCTCAATTGGTTAAGTGTCTGACTCTTGATTTCAGCTCAAGTCATGGTCTCAGGGTCATGAGAAGGAGCCCCGAGTTGGTCTCTACGCTGGGCAGGAAGCCTCTTTAAGGTTCTCTCTCTCCCTCTGTCCCCAACCCTCTCTTAAAAAAAAAAAAAAAAAAAAAAAAGGAAACGACCCTGCCTATTGCTGGACACCCTGCCT
This sequence comes from Taxidea taxus jeffersonii, assembly GCA_003697995.1. NCBI lineage: Eukaryota > Metazoa > Chordata > Mammalia > Carnivora > Mustelidae > Taxidea > Taxidea taxus. The sequence goes on along the minus strand of ML105893.1, from coordinate 25,591 downwards.
ATTTTAACACAATTGTGTTAAGACCTTGGATCATGGTATAAGTCCTTTCTTCTCCCTCGTCCCCCTTGTCCTCGGCCTGGACTGGCTGTCACATCACCACCCCATGCCTGGTTCACAGTCACCCTCTCAGTGGCTCTTCTCCTTCTCCAGCTTGTCCCATGTACTTCCTGAAACGCCTGTCACACCTCCTCTCAGAAACCCACTGCACCTCTCTCTGCCCCGGCACCTCACAGACAGGCTGGCGCAGGACACAACACTTGTCCCAGCAACACACGGCGTGGGTTCAAATCCCCCCACCTACTACCAGCTGCGTGACTTGGGTGAGTTACAAACCCTCCTGCTGCCCCGGCTCCCTGTGGATAACAAGGATTCGGGTCCCATCCATCCTAAGATCTTTGACGTCTCTGAAACCGGAACGCCTCCTGCAATCTATGACTTGTCAAAGTTTAATTAGCAGCGACATGTCTTTCTTGAGGATATCAAAACAACCTATCTTCTAATCTAAAGAGCCTGAGAGCTGATGAAACGTTGCAGTGTCTGCTTCAGGGGTTGCGAGGATTACATTAGCTAACATGACATATTCTTAGCACGGTTGCTGGCACACAGCAACTGGCTCCTAACTCCTGTTAGTGCTATTAGTACAAGAGTAAATTCCATCTGCCATTCCTGCCTCAGAGTCTCCCCTCATGGCCCCCACTAATAGGCACGATGACTGCTCTCTGCAGCCCCTGCACCAGGCTCCCTGTGGCCTTTTTCCTTCTGGTGTCGCCCCTCCCCCTCCAGTGGACCACCACCTGGCCCCCTGTTTACCCATAGTTCTCTACCCTTCCTTCTTGCCAGGAGTGTCTGGTCACACTCCTGCTTGCCCTTTCCCATGTGTAGTTAGCTCCACCCTCTCCCGCGTTGACCTTTTTCATTTGTACAGCTTTCCTCTACTTCTGCTGTGGAAGTCTCACCTTCCTGATGCTCCTGGGAACAGACAGCCCTGTCGTTGTCATGTGCTACCTCCTGGCACTCTGCCAGCCACCGGGCTGGCCGGGAAAAGACTGTCAAAGTGGCCACCCAGTCTGAAAGAGCACCCCTACCTGCCCTTGACCCCGCTTTCCTTCAGCATATTACCCAGCCTGTTGTTCTGGGCGTGGATCTGGAGGTTTATTTTGGCTTCACATGCTAGAATGTAAGCTCCCTGGGGCGGCAGCCCAATCGACTCCCTCATCCCTGTGCCCCTGCGATGAGCCCAAGCCGAGAACTGGTGTGATGTAGGTGCTCAACTAGTGTTTATGAAATTAATATGCATGTTCTTATTCACCGACTGGTTTGTTGACCAATGGAAGGCAGAGGGTTGTGGGTGGGGGCGGGGGGCGGCTCAGATTTTCACAGACTGAGACTCAATGATGAGGAGAGAGATGGGGGCTCCAGACATCCAGGAGAATCACCAGCTGGAGTTTCTAGCTTTGCCAGACTTGATGCTGTTCTCCTTGTGTCCTCACAAAATCCGTTCATGCTACATGAAACTGGGTCCAGGAAGTCTAATTATGTGCTCTAAGGGTGTGGCTCAAGCTTCTTTGACCATGTTCCACAGTGATGCATGCCATTCACACCACAGACCCACATGTGAGCCCTCACCCCATACCCTGAGCAGGACACTTTTATGCTCTGTGTCCTTTTATTCCACTCTCTGCTCTTTCATTATGTTTTAATGCCAGACATGACCCACTGCATTGAGTTTATAACCCGTAAATGGGCATTCCAGTGTTCCCGAGTGTGGAAGGTGACCATCACCTCAAGCCTGCTGGATTCGAAGCCCGTGTTCTTTCCAATGAGCAATCTTGCTGGGGAAAATAGGTACAGAAACTCACATGTATTAACAGAACAGGATTATTTTGGGAAAATAAGTGGGAGGTTCTATCAGAGCTCAGGAAGGAAGTTCTGTGGGTGTGTCATCCCTGGCTGGGTCATTCAGGAAGAGAGAGCCCACCTTGCCTGTGGTAGGCTTTCCAGAAGGTTCTTAGACTAAATGAGGGAGCCAGTGTGTAGCTAAATGAATAACACCCCCCCCTTCCCTAGCACCAACCCTGCAGTTGGAAGGAAACGATGCCACACTGTCCATCGTGGTCCTGAGAGGGAAAGGATGTCAGAGTCCTGGCATGGAAGGGGCCAGGGAGATCATCTTGTCCACCTATCATTGCACAGATGTGAGCACTGAGATCCAGAGAGGAGACACGCTGTGGTCACTAGGGGATCCGGGCTGGGACCTCCCATGTGTTGGTTCCCAGGCCAGGGCTGAGATGATGTGATGAACACAGAGTCCAGGCCTTGGGGTCCAGAACACAGTGCTTCCGCCATGAGTGTTACTAGTACTTAGAGCAGTGTCTTTGAGCATTTACGGAGCACTAAGTTCACCACAAGCATGGTTTCAAGGGCCTTACATGTATGAAGTCATTTATTCCTAATGCAAACCCTATAAAGCTGGTGCCCTTATCAACCCCTCTCTTCCTGGAGAGGAAACTGAGGCACAGGAGTATAAAGCAACATGCTCAAGCTGGTCCACTCGTTTGTGGTAGAGCAGGGATTTAAATCTCAACTCGCTCTGAGCTGTGCTGATGGAGGCTTGGTCGGCAGGAAACAGAGCCTCTCTGGGCACAGGCAAAGTAGCCAGGTCCTTTCAGGGGGATGCCCCCTCCCCCACGGCGGATTGGGCCCCTTGGGAAACCTCCATACCCCCGGCATGGCTGATGGCGCAGCTGACAGGAGGGGGCTGGGTGGTAAGGACAGGCAGAGGGGGCCCTTGAGTAGGGCAGGTAGGTTGGGATGGCCGGGCAGGAGGCTAGAGGAGGCTCTGCCCTATCTCCGTGGCATGTCCTTGGGCAGGAGAAACAATTGCCATTAAAAATCATAGAATGGGATGAGGTGCCAGCACTGTGCATGGATTTTCAAATCTAAGCCTAGGAGGAAGTGGAGGCCCAGAGGGGAGGTGACCAGCCCCAGGTGACAGCTGGGGACCAGAGCCAGGTAGAGGTGTCAACCACCCTCCCCCAACTCCCGAGCCTCTGCTCTCACCCACCATGGCCTGCTCTGTGCCCCACATTTCCCGGGGAAAGAGAGGCTCCCACCTTAACTGTTCTGATAGCTGTCAGGTTTCTGGCTCCTAAATGGCACACATGTTTGTTAGCTATTATTCATCTCACTGTCATCGTGGCATCAGAGTCAGAAAGCCTGGCTCGGAGTTGTGGCTTGAGGCTTAATCAGATGCAGAGAGAATCTGAAAATTTTCAGGGCCAAGGGCCTGAGCATTTTGTGAGGAGCTCATTCAGAATCCACGAAAGGCATGACGAAAAGACAAGTCAAAACAAAACAAGATGTCACCGGCATCTCTTGGCATTTGCGATGTGCCAGGCATGGGGCTGGGCATCTTCTTTATGTCCTCATTTCCCGTCCAGGCAGTAAGGGAGGGGCGCCTGTCAGTGAAACGCCCAGATCTGCTCGGATCATGATCCTGGGGTCCTGGGATCCAGCCCCGCGTTGGGCTCCCCCTGCTCAGTGGAGGGTCTGCTTCTCCCTCCCCCTCTGCTCCTCCCCTTACTCATAGTCTCTCTCCCTCTAATGAATAAATAGAGTTAAAAAAAGAAAAGCAGTAGGGGAGAAATATCACTCTGTCCAGTTTTCAGATGAAGAAAACAAGGTTCGGAGGGTCTCAAGAAACTGCTTAGCCTTCGGGAAAGCTGTTTGGCATTGAGGCCAAGAGCAGGGACTCTCTGAGGGCTCCGCCCTCAGTCAGCCATGGGGTTTTACCCTTCTGAGCCTCAGTTCCTGAAGCCCTCAGGATTAAATGAGATATTGTGTGTTCGGGATTTAGTGTGTGTCTGACACAGGCTAAGCACTCGATAAGCGGTAGTCATTGACATCCCACCTGTGTTTTGTCAGGGTGCAGAGGACAAGGTGAAGAAATCCCGCTTTATATCACGAAGCCAGGCCAGGGCAATACTGATCTGGATCAGGGACTAGGAAACACATCAGTGAGCGTTTATGAAGAGCCTGCTGTGGGCAGGATGAGTGCTGGATCTGTCGGTCCTGCCAAGATGCTGTGTGCAGCCATGTAGGCATCGAACCCCGGAGAGTGACCCCAAGCCCAGAGCTCAGGGCTCCTCCGCACAGGGATCCCCCATAAAATCAGTACCAGTTAGGCATCCTCACTTGGCTCATCAGTACGATGTTTTCTAAGTTAATAGGGTCCTTGATCTGTTCAGTGTTTTCTAATTCGTGAACATTGTTCCCTTCTAAGGTATAAGACTTAGACATTCCGTGGTCTTTCCCTTTCAGCTTTACATCCCTGCCAGGCAAATTAGGGACAGATAGTCCCATCTGGCATCTGTGACAAAGCTGAGGCTCAGAGAGTGGAAGTGAATCTCCCAAATTCTCCAGACTGTGGGGGCTGGGACTCCAATCCTCCCGATCAAAGAATTCTCTCTGCCCCATCCCGGGATCTTTCTCAGAGGAGGCATGTCTGACCCCAGCTTTGGGGACAGTGACATCTCTGCAGAAGGGCTGGGACAGTATGGCTCAACAGCTGGGGGCACCCTGTCCAATTTGCAAGGCATGTAGGACCACGCGTGGTGAGCCTCCAGCAGGCTGGCATGTTCCCAGAGAGGAGACACAGTCTTACTCGGAATCCCAAACACCAACTGAACGAAATACCCGTTAAGCTCGGAGAAGAGTTCTGGGCTGTACTCCTGCCCTAGCTACATAATTTTAGAATATGCAGGATGCAGGTTTGGCTCTAGTGCACACAATGTTTCTGGGGGTATTTTTTTTTTTAATAGTTCCATTCATGCTTCAGAGAGCTAGCAGATTCATTCTGGTCAGGGCTCTGCCTTCAGTTCAGGTTCCTGTGCACATCTCTGTGTGATCAGAGAACAAAAGTGCCCCAGGATGGTTTTTATTCTAGTGGGCCCTTGTCTGGATGAAACCAGGCTGGACCACCAGATTGAGAGGAAGACATTCTCTGAGAGAGGAGGCTGGGTGTCCACACCCATTCTGCCATCCTTTACTGGAATGGTCTTGAATCAGGCATCTTGCCTTCATCCGCATCTGCTCAGTGAGGGCGCTGGACCTTAAGATGTCCTTTGGCCCTGGTTTTGTATAAATGGATACCATTTCAAGCAGTGCCCAGGCCCCTGGAAAGATTTGGCCCCTCACTGGGGCCTTTCCAGCCAGCCTTTGGGATTCTGGATATTGAGACAGGAAACAGCTTGGGGCCCTTTGCTCCAGTGGGCCTTTGGCCCCAGAACCTCTTATACATCTAGGTGTCTTGGGGCCCCACCTGACCAGCTGGCAGAGATGGCCACGCTGAGGAGGCCCGTCCTGGAGACTCACAGCAGGAACCTCCAATCCCGGTTAGGCAGCATGAAATTAAGATGGGAGTTGGGGCTGGGGTGCCTGGGTGGCTCAGTGGGTTAAGCCTCTGCCTTCAGCTCAGGTCATGATCTCAGGGTCCTGGGATCAAGCCCCACATTGGGCTCTCTGCTCAGTGGGGAGCCTGCTTCCCCCTTTCTCTCTGCTTGCCTCTCTCTCTACTTGTGATCTCTCTCTCTCTCTCCCTGTCAAATAAATAAATAAAATCTTTAAAAAAAAAGATGGGAGTTGGGGAGAGGTAGGTCATCCCTATGCGGGCTGAAATCCCAAAACCACCTCCACAGAGTGCCCTGGAGGCCACCAGCATAGACCTGTCCAGGGGTCCCCAAACAGTGCTCTGTCAATCAGCGACCACCCCGCCCCCAAGGTGTGAGCTTCCCTTCCCTCTTCCCACCCAGCAAGGGGAGGCTTTTGTGTGGCAACTTCCTGATTTTATATTTTAATTTTCAAAAAGGAAATAAATTCTCTCCAGCCATAGCTGTAATTGACTTTGGAGTTGTGACTTTATCATGCAAATGGTTATTTGTGGACTTTTAGAAACCTGCATCACAGAGCTAAATTATATACTTAGAGACTTCCAAAGCCATGGATTGCGGTCCCAACAGATCCTAATGATTCTCTGGGTGCCATTAGGGTGTAACGTGGAAATGCATATTTAGAGGATGATTAAAAAGCAAACGAGCACACACGGTGAAATTCCTTGTGGAAAGTGGTGATTAGACCCACTGGGAGACTATTTGCTCATGTTAGGGATTTCACTGACCAGCCCTCCTCCCACCCCTTGCCCCACAAAGCCCCGGAGGCCCTGATGCTGGGTTGTAAACAATCCTGGACAGAGGCCTGAAGGGAGAAGAGGAGAACAAGAAGGAGGAGGAAGAGAAGGAGGAGGAGACCCGCCAACCTGCCCCCCTCACAGAGGGAGCCTGCTGGCTGCTTTGCCAAATCACCAAGGGATCTGGGACTGCCCTCTCCAATGATCTAGGGGCATTTTCTGCACCTCGCCCCCACAACCCAGGCCACTATCACGTCATATACTCTGGAAACAGTTCAGTAAGAAAGCGCTTTAGCAGTAAGTGAGGGGCTCTCCATCCCAAGTAGGGAGGGCAGTTTATAGGGACGGGGGCTTTAGTCTTGAGTGAGGTTTGAGACCCTGGTTTCAGACTCCATGCTGACACGCTCAAGTGTGGTCAGCATACCTTTGGTCACTGCAACCCACACACACACGGGAAGGAGATCCTAATATCAAATGTGATTCTGTACATAAAAGAGTTTAAATATCATGAAGGGCTGGAGGATGAGATTGTCATGACTCCCTCCACATCTGTTTCTTGGTCTTGGTGAAAGCAGGTGCTTTCTGCCTGGGCTCCAGGCTCAACTCCTGCCAGGTGGCAGTTACTTTCTGACCTGTGTCCTTCCTCGCTTCACTGGCCTTAGCTCAAGTGGGTTCCCATGGGAAGGAGGCTTTCAGTTGCCCAGAGCTCCCCAATGTGCCTCTTACCTGATTCCTACTCTCACTCTCATAAGGGTTTGCCCCCATCCTGATTGCCTCAGAACCCCACTCTTCACCTATGACAGTGAATTGGTTAGAGACACTTTTCCTGAGTGCTTAGTATGTGCCAGGCACTGTGCTAAGCACGTGCTAAGTCTCTCATCTCATTTCATGGTTATAGTCACCCCATGATTATTCCAGCCTACAGGTTAAGGAACTAAAGTCCAGAGAAGTTAAGTCACTTGCCTAAGGTCACACTAAATGACCAAATCCAGAACTGATCTCAAAATTCCAGCATTTAACCTTCCAAGTTATAGGCTTCTCATTTGGATCAGATGCAATAGCAAGCTATGGAGGGTGGTTCTCTGCAGGCTTTTCTTGCTATGTGCATCCATTCTTTCCTGGAAGAGGCCCTTACTCCAGCCTCCAGCACATTCATCCTGGGGCCTGAACTACATCTTCCCTCCCTAATCCCACATTGCCTTGAATAATTTTCACTACCTCTCTCCACCTCTGCATACACATCTTAGAGTGGGCTCTTTTCTGCCTCTTTCTCTTGACTCCTTCACCTGTTTTGAATTACCTTTCACTCTATTCTTCAACATAATGGCTCTTTCTACCATCACCAGTGGCCTCTGTGTCTCTATATCCAATGAGTTGGCTTCTGAGAAGCATTGACTTGAGTGTCCACTCCATCCTTCCCAGCACACTTTCTTCCCTGACCTCCAATGATATGCCCTGTCCGGATTTCCTCCTGAATCTTCTGGCCATGTCTCTGTAGACTCACTGGTGTTGGAGCTTTGCAAGGCCAGGTCCTGTACCTTCTCCGTCGAAGAACTCACCATGCGTGATCTTCATGTTCTATCTGGACTGTCTTTGTGGACTATCTACAGATGCGAATCCCTGTGAAGGCATCTTTTGAGCTGCACAGCTACATATTCAGCTGCCTGTTCAACATCTCCTCTTGGATGTCTCAAAGTTGCCCCAGACTCTCCCTGTCCCCAGCAGAACTTGTGACCTGCTCCAACAATGGTGGTCTTCTTCCAGTGCTCTTTCCTAGCTGGTGGCATCGCTGTCGTGCTGCTGCAGGAGGAAAAAGCTAAGGGTCACTGTCGGCAATTCCCTCCCTCCACTCCTGCTGACAGTCAGTCCATCATGGCGAGTGGTCAAGTCCATTCCACTTGCAATTAGCTGTTGGATTCATGCATCTCTGTCCTGTTTCTCTGTTGGATCCTCGGACTGGCCAATCCACGTCACATGTCACAATTCCAATCCTGTCACCCACACCTCACCGACACACCCTTGTTTTTCTGTTGCTTTTGAGATCATTTCCTCAATCTGACATGGCCCTTAAGGCCTGCATGGCTGGCCATGTCCACCCTCCAGACTTATTGCTCATCCTCTTTGCTCTCTTGCTCCCTGGGCTCGCATGGTCTATGGCCAATCAGTTCCTGGAGCTCACTGTGCTCCCTCCCTGTGTAGCCTTGGTTGACATGAATACCATGCTTTCTCACTGCTTGTGTGCTCACCAATCCCATCCCCCACCACCACTGCCAAGTCTTGGCTCTTTTGTTCTTTTCTCTGACAGGACCATGGACCTGCCTTCAGGGCATTTCCTTGTTCTGTATGCCTCACCCATTAGTGTGTATAATGACTGTTTCCATCATCCTTGCTGGCCTCTCAGCCCCAAAGGATCAGATATGACGTCTGATACTCCTTCACTATCCTGGTACCAGGCACCCCGCATTCAGTCCCTTCCTCAGTCCATGTGTACTTCCTGAGGATGATCATGTTCCAGCCACTTTTCTGGGCTCTGGGAAACGCAATGGTGAACACAGCAGAGTGCTGGATAGATGTGAGTGAATGTCCCCTTTTGTGCCTCACCTTCCAGTTCCCTCCCCGCTCCCTTCTGGGAAGGACAGAAGTCAGAGCCTCCAGACAGAGGGATGGGAAGGACCAGTACCTGCTTCCTCCTATACACATGGGTCCATATTTTCCAAGGGCTTGTAACTGCAGCCCTTCTTCTCTGCCTCATTCTGACAGCCCAGCAGGCTCCCAGTCAGCCTCTGAAAACCCTCCCCTCCTTCTAGTTCTCTTTGAGCCATTGGGTATGACCCACACCCCATGGCTCTCCATGCTGATGCTTCATAGTGTCTTGTATTGCATGCTGGTCCAGAATGACCCTTGGAGCTCTCTGGGCTGCAGCTTCTTCTGCAGGAAGATGGGGCTGATGATGTTCACCCAGAGAGTTCCTGTGGGGATTAACTAAAGTCATGTGGGTGAGGGTGTTCTGAGCCCATAAGGCCCTAGACAGATGGAAGTGTTGTTATTTTAACCGTACTGTTGCTTAACACTGTAGGGCCATTTCCCTTTGCATGGGGTACGTCCTGTCTCCTGAGCGATCACACCTGCTCTGGATCTCCACTGGGCTCAGCGAAGGACAAATCACAGGGAGTCAAGATGTGCCAGGTGAAGAACTGAGGGTAAAACATGCCTAAATGCAGCAGAAATTTCAGACACTTCAAGGCCTCCTTATTTCTCTAGCTCCACACCACTTGGATAACTGGCCTCATCTTGCCATGGTCCCAGTGGAGGCGACCCCCAAGCCAGAGTACTGGGGGCAGAAGGAGGCACACTGGCATAGGTCTGAGTCCACACCCTGGAATAGTTTGGCCTAAAGTGTCCTAGAATCTCTCAATTAAGAAATGCAATTTGATTATTTGAAAATCAATGTTATAAAAAATTTAGAAAATGCTGTTAAATGTAAATAATTATCTAGCACCCCATCATCCCAGATAACCTCTGTTAACATTCTGTGCTTCCTTTCAGTCTATTAAAATGAGACCTTAGATATAATAGTAAGTCATATTTAGGCTATGTTGGACCTTTATGTATATATACATATGCTTAACACTATAGATGGAGAGAGCAAGGGATTTTGCTTTTTTTCACTCAAACTTTTATGCTGTTTGTTTTTCTATGACATTAACTTTTGGGGGAAAAAACATTGTTTTTAATAGTTGTACCTGTACTATCAAAGCTTCTAATCAAAAAGAGTAATTTTTGCTTAGAGCAGAGAATGTAGGGGAAAAAGGCAACATAGATATGTACAGAGGGATAAAATAACCACTATCCATAAATCACATATTCAAGGATAACACAGTTGACATTTTGGGGGAGGTCCTTCCCGTACATTCTCTTTCTAAATCTGTACATATTATTTTTGATGGTTTCAGACTCTCCGTAGTCTTTGAGGCATGCTGTTCTTCGTGGAGGTGTGTAGTGAATATTTTCCAGTACTGGTGCATATTCTTCCACTTGTCGTTGTTCTTTTTTTTTTTTTTAAAGATTTTACTTATGTATTTGAGTGAGAGAGGGCATGAGTGGGAAGAGGGACAGAGGGAGAGGGAGAAGCAGACTCTGTTGAGCAAGGAGCCTGAGGTTGGGCTCCATCCCAGGACCCTGGAATCATGACCTGAGTCAAAGGCAGATACTTAACCCACTGAGCCACCTAGGTGGCCTTGTCATTGTTCTTAATAGCTGCAGCCCAGTATCCACCCAATGCCTGATGATTGGAGCTGTAGGTGTCTTCCACTTTTTGTCATTATAAAAACACTGTGGTGAACATCTTTGCATGAAAGACTTTATGATTATTTTCTTGTCCCTTGCTGCTTTCACTCTCCTCCAGAATATTTAAGGGAGGGGTTGTTTACAAAGGTGTGGGCACAGTTGACCAAATCAGCAAGGATGTTGACGCCCCCAGTGATAGGTTGTGCTGGGAAGCCATGAGCTACCTACTCCTGGCCCAAAGTGATCAGGCAAGGAAGCAGAAGGGAGGTGCCAAAGCCAGAGGGAATATCCAATTTCACTGTCTTCCTGCCTTCTGACCTTCTGTGGGTACATCCCAATGGCTAAACCCAACTGGAAGTGGGGAAGCAAGGGACTGGGAGATGCCATCTGCAGAGGCTAGGAGGCTCCTGGAGCACGGAGCAGCAGGGAGCTGGAGGGGCAGGGGGAAGAGCCAGCACAGCCACATCTGCTAGTACCCTAGGTTGGGGACAGGCAGAGCGAGGGGCCCTCATCCTCCATTCACCTCATAAGCAGCTGGTGGCCACCTGTCTGGAGATAAGGGATGCAGAAAAGGATGGGAGGCTGACTAGAGCCAACATGCTCTGAGGATTTGTCAGAATGCTCCCTGAGGGGGATCTATACACTAGTCTAATACTGAATACATAGACATATTTATTCCTTACAACGGCCTAAGGGACATTCTATTTCCCCCATTTTACAGAAGAAGAAACTGAGGCATAGAGAGTTTTAAAGACTGTTGCTCCCACACCTAGTAGGAGGCAGAGCCGGTATCCAAAGCTGGACCACCACACCTGCCGCCCCATGGGGTCAGCCGGTCGCTGGGCTTGCGCAGGGATGGGCTCGAAGTCCGGCATTCTGATTTCTGCTCTGCCCACTCTCTGCTGCCACTCTCTCCAGCAGGAGGAAGAAAGCAAAACCACAGGCAACCTGAAGAGGAACCCCACAAAGCCCCTAAACCCACTCCAATTGTATTTTCTCTCTATCCCTTGGAAAATAAAAATTGCTGAGCGCCTGCTATTTTCCCCTAAACTATGTAGCAGAAATCTTCTGGGCTCTGACCCTGGGAGTCAGCTTTCCGCCCAAAGCACATTTTTACAGCCAAGTTATTTCTGATTCTTTAAAAGCAAAAGCGCAAAAAAAAAAAAAAAAGTGTCTGGAAGGAGCAGGCTCTGTTGTAATGTAATGTCTCAGCAAAAATTCCTGGCCGCTGGGCACACACTTGGCTCCTGTCCTGACCACAGGAGGCTGGGAGGCGTCTTAGGCAGCATGGGGCAAGTGCAAGGCCACAGGCAGCCCTTGGGGCTTTAATTATTGCAAGGACATGATAGCGAGGAGTAGAGATGATGCGGTATTGAAAGGAGAGGAACACACAGTCGGGGAAAGGAATGGACAATGTACAGATCTGACTTTGAACTTGGAGGGCCCCAGTTCTCATTCCAAGTGAGCTGCTTCCTGGGGCATCATCAAAATGCTTTGACTTTGGGGTTGTGTTTAAAAGCATCAGGAGCTTTGTGTGTGTGCGCACATGTGCGCTCGCGTGCCCGCGTGTGGCCTGAAGTTGTTTGGCCTATTTGTGAATGTGCCTTTATGGATCATCATAAGGGCAGGACTCCTGTTGGTCTCGCTTACTTGTATCTCTCCAGCACCAAGCATGCTTCCCAAAACGAAGCAGGTGCTCAATAAATGTTTGTTCAGAGTCTCTTTGAGCACCTGCACGTGTGTGAATGAGTCTGCGTGCAGAGGTCGGAGGGGACTTGTCTGTGCATTTCTGTGGATGTAACAGCAGAAGGCCATCTCCCAAGGGCAGCGATCTTGGTGGGCTCCCTACCCTGGTGGATGCCAGGTGCCGAATGCAGTGCTAGGGTGCGGCTGCATGCCCATGGTGGGGGTGGGGGACTCTCAGAGCCGGCCTGGGCATGAGTGTGAGCTTCTGAAGTGTGCAAGAGATCACATGTAACAACCGGAGCCTTTGGAGAGCGTGGTGCCTGGGAATATGGGGGCTGGAGGTACCTGCATTTGGGAGCAAGGGTACATGCTTGTTTGTTAAAAAATGGGGAAAGATGTATGTGTAGACAGCGACAGGGTTGGTGACTAAAAGCAGAAACAACAGAGATATTTCTAGAAATATCTTCATAAATATGTGAGGGTTCTCTCCTGCAGGCTCTGGCTTCTCTGCCCATGGCCCTGGCATGTTTGGGTTTGGGTCAAAATTGTAGACCCTTCAACCACGAAGGCAGCTTCGATTCAATTATGAGGAAGGGCCTGAGGGCAGGAGACTGGATTTTTTTGGCACACACACTTATTACTCACCTGTAGCCCTGGAAGAACCTTCAGCTGCCTCCCATCTCCCTTTTCCATGCAATACCATTTTTCCTTCCACGAAGTCTTTCCAGACTTCCCTGCCAGGGACGGAGTGTTCAGCCTGGACACAGGTCTGTAGGCACACTGTTTTCCAATCTGCGTCCCCTCCAGATGGTCTGGATCTTGTCCCCCCTGCCTTGCTCCCTCAGTCTCTACCCCACCCCCTATGGCTCTGGTTCCTCTGCACCCCAGCAGCCATCCCCAGAAGTGATTCTTTCCTTCCTCAAGGTCAGCTCTGTCTCAGGACTGCTCCCCAACAGTAAGGATGATAAATGGCTGTTGTGGTCCGAGACTGGGGAGGTGACATTTCTCTAGCCTTCCAAGAATCCCCTGTGTGCCTGCTGTTGTTGTCCTGATCTGGGTTTTTTGATCATCCTCGTTTCCTGGGGAGCCCAGGGCCCTCTCTGCAAAGGCCATGCATCAATCCTGGGGAAGACAGGAAGGCGGGGTGGGGGGAGGTATTAAGGAAAATCTAGGGCATCTGCTCTGCAGAGCTGTGGAAACTGAGGCACTGTCTGGCACTCAGCTTCCTCTCTTTGCCCCATCCTTGTTCTCTTGTAAGTGCCTGCTTTCCTGTCTCCCAGAGACATGATCTCACCACGTGTTCTGTGTGGCACAGGGACTTAATTAGATGCTAACGTAAGGTGGAGGCTCCCAGAAAAGGAGAAAAGAGTGCTTAGCCATCTTCCACCGGAGAACAGCCACAGGACAGGCTTGGAAGCAGGTGTCTGGGGTTGGGGGGGTGATGTGTGGGGGGAAGCTGGACTAAGGGTGGGGCAGAAAAGACGAGAAGGGTCCTTGGGATAAGCAGAGATTGACAGGGCAATGGGCTGGGCCTTGCAGGCTTGGAGGAGACACTGGAAGAGATGGGTGCTGGGGTACTTGAGGGTGAGAGCCAGGGAGGGGTCTGCTGGTCAGGGTCAGGGTTAGGAACACCAAGAGGAATGCAGAGGGGGCCTTCTGAGTTTGGGACAGGGAACCAAGGAAAGGGTGTAAAGGAAGGGGAAGAGAATTTGGAGCTAGATAGGCAGGTGGGAATGGGACCAGAAGGGTCCCTTTGGGGTGCCATAAAGTCCTCTCCTTTTCTGCAGAGTCAGGTAGGGACCAGAGCCTTTGCACCCTGCTTTACATATAAGCAAATATCTATCACATCCAATAATCTCATACCAGTCCTGGAGGTCCATAGATATTAGAGCTCTTATGTTATAGATCCAGGAGCACAGAGGGATTAACTGGCTTTTCAGGGTCCATCAGCAAGGAACTGGAGGACAGGGACAATTAGTCAGGTCTATTTGATAAGCACCTACTGTGTACCAGGAACTTTTTAGGTGCTAGGCTTAGAGTCAGAACTCTGCCCTCAAAGATCTCGTATTCTCATGGGAGGAGGCAGAGAATGGCACACAGATGCGTCAGTAAGACATTTCAGTACCTACGGAGAAGATAAAATAGATTACGGAAGGTGGTGGCAGACCGTGGGGTGACTCTCTGGGGAGATGACCCATAAAGTGAGATCTGAATGATGAGGGTGGCATGTGAAGACGGGGCAGGGGAGAAGAAAGGTCTGGGCAGAAGGGATAATGAGTGCAAAGACCCCAGGGCTGGAAGGAGCTATGGCCACCGTGTTCAGAGCTTCCTGACTGAGGGCAGAGCTGGGGGAAGATGAGGCTGGAGGGATAGCCAGGGGCTGAATCCTACAGAGCCTTGCAGGTTTTGACCCTCAGTGCCACAGGAGCCTTGGAAGGGTTTGAAAACAGTATGGGGACCTGACCTGATTGCAGGTTAGATAGGTCTCTCTGGCTGCTCTGTGAAGGACAGATTGGAGACAGGCCAGAAAATTCTAGGGAGGAGGTAGATGAGGGGATTCATGTCGTGGTCCAGGCGAGAGGTGATGGTGGCTTGGACCAGGCAGTAACCATGGAGGTGAGGAGAAGAGGTTGGATCCCAGTTAGATTCTAGAGGTAGAGCTGAGAAGATTCAGGGATGGATGGGATATTTGGTGTGAGGGGAAGCAAGGAGGAGTCGAGAGAAGCTGGATGGGTGCCTGGTAGGGCGTTTCCGAGATAAGAGCTGCTCTCAGGGAGGCAGATGTGGAATGGGAAGAGGGAACTTACTGTTCTCTATTGGTTCAAGTTGCCCAGTGGTCATCCAAGTAGAGACAGCAAGTTAGTCGCCGGCTGTGTAATTCTGGCCAAGTCCAGGGGAAAGGTCTGGA
The DNA here is from genome assembly GCA_003697995.1 of Taxidea taxus jeffersonii. Classification (NCBI taxonomy): domain Eukaryota; kingdom Metazoa; phylum Chordata; class Mammalia; order Carnivora; family Mustelidae; genus Taxidea; species Taxidea taxus. The sequence goes on along the minus strand of ML105893.1, from coordinate 10,526 downwards.
CTGGAGATGGAATTTTAAGAGTCTTCACCCAGTACAGGGATACGACTGGGTATGATCAGCTGTGAACAGAATATAGACATGGGAGTAGAGGGCTGAAGGACACAGAGTGAGGGACAATGTGGCAATAGAGGTCTGGGAGCTGGCACGGGAGGCTGAGAAGGAGCAACATGTGAGGCCTGGGGCAAACCAAGGGACTGTGAGGCCAGAACAGCGTTTCAGAAAGAAGATAGGGTCAAATCAGTCAGAAGCCATGGGGAGATTGGATAAGGACAAGACAGAGAATTGGCATTTGACTTTGAGATATCAGCAAGTTCTTCGTGATCTTGATCAACAGCTTTGTCATGGAGAGGTGGGGAGGAAGCAACAGAGATGGGATGAACCACTAAATCTTTTGCTGGGGGTAAAGGTGGGCCAAGGAAATAGAGGGGCTGGAAGATAATGTGGGGTCAAGGGAAAGATTTTTGCTTTTACGATGTGAACCACCAAGATAGTCTGCCAAGCGGAATGACCCAAAGAGAAAGGGACAGTGGAGATGCAGGGGGACAGAGGGAATCATTGCAGGAGAAAAGTCCCTGAGAAGATGAGACCAGACAGAATCCTATTCGCAAGTTCAGGGCTTGGTCTTAGAAAGCAACAGGGACTTCCCCCCTCCACCTCCTTTTGAAAAGAAAAAAAGGCAGAAAAGGTGAGAACAGATGCGGGTAGGTGGGTGAACTAGGGGTGGGAAGAAGGGATGGGCTTCTGATTTCATCGATTTCTCTATGAAGTGTGCATCAAAGCTGTCATCCGGTGAGGGGGGGGCAAGGAGAGAAAATGATGATTTGAGGAATGCAGGACATTGTTGAATTATTTTTTGTGTAGGGTTAGAAAACAAATTTACTAGGCAAGTATAGAAACATTACCTGGCAACGAAAGGTGTGCCTCGTCGTAAATGTGACAAGTGCGCAGGGCAGTGTGATGCTCTGTACAGGGTCCTAGATAACGGTGGGCTGATGGGGTACAGGTGCAAGTAAGTGGATGGCTGAGTTTTACCAGGGTTGTGGTTTTTCCAAGTGATTGCTAAAGGAAGGGGAGTGGTCCAAGGGCATCCAGTGTGCTAGGAAGAGGATAGTTGGGGGGGAAGGGGTATTGGTCAGAACAGTGTTTGGTTGATAGTAAGCAAGGTGAACATGGATGGGGGGGTCTCAGCAGGTGGCAGAATTGTTAGCGTAGGAGCAGGAATATTATAGGAGATGGAAGAGTCAGACAACAGGGTCCTTGAAGTCGAGGATTTAGAGGACAGGTAGTTATGGGTGATGATGAGGTCTAGGGTGTGACCATGTGTGGGGAAGGTTAAGGAAAGGAAAAGATCTTTGGCACCAGGGGGAGAGGTCAGTGGGCTGAGGGGCCATGCCATGGAACAGATCATCTGCAGGGGCGCTAAGGATGTTGAGAATGATGGTCAGAATAGCGGTCGGGGGGGGAGAGAGAGAGAGAGAGAGAGTGCACATATCAAGGGCTGAGGTCATCAACTGGGGACTAATCTTTAATTCTTGGAATTTCGAAGTCATCTGGTAACGTGGTTTTAAAAGGATTTGGAAGACTCTCACGTCTTGTTATCAGGAAGTTTTTTGAGGCAGTTGGACAAACAGCTGGAGCACAACTGTGGCTGCTGTTTGGAAATAGGGTGAGGGGAACTGAACCCCTTACTCTCACCTCCACCCTGGGCAGGGGATTGGGGCAGGGAGGCTTTGGAAAAGCTTCGTGGAACTTTCTGTGACACACAGAAAACCACTGATTGGATCCAGCGGCCCTTGTTTTACATACGAGGAGCAAGAGTGCTGTTTATCCTAGGTCACCCCGGTCGTGGGGAGCAGAGCCAAGAACAGAGCCGGGCATCCTGCTTCCTACTGGACCTGGGCTCCATCACCTCTGCAAACCTGCTTTCTTACTCTGTGCTGCTTTTCCCTGAGCTTTCTAATACTGCTTGTAAACACAGGACTGACCACACAGTGCTAGCTGGAAGCTCTGCTGCAGCCCATCCCCAGGCTGGTCCATTTCATTCTGGCTGGCCTTTCCTGGGCTTCAGGATAATGCTATGCCATCATCACATGGGGCTAGGCTCAGCTGGAAGCTGTGCAGCGATGGCTGAGGGACACCCAGCTACAGGATCTGCCCTTTGGGGACAAGATCTGGGGCCAGAGATGAACCACAACCAGGGACTTGGCCATGACTGGGCTCTTAGAGCTTAAGCTGGACATGGGTGCAGTGGGATGGACCCACAGCCTGGAGGCCAGGGTCCAGGGGCAAGGCCAGCACCCAGCTAAGTGGATTGCCCAAGAAAGACATCATTGTGGCCGAGAGACAGAAGCCCTCTGCAAGGCGGTGGGACAGAAATCAGATTGCAGGAGAGTAGAGGGTCAGCGGGGGGTAGGGAGACAGAGTTGGAGGGTTTCCAGAGGTGCTGTAGAGCATGGGGGCTTTTTAATAGGTCCCACTGGGCCTCACCTATGGTAAGGAAGGTGCTAGACAGGACTCTGCATGGGGGAGCATATCCAGACCAGCCGGTCAAGCCTAGTAATGGGTGAAATGGAAGCAGAGGGTAATACTCAAAGCCAGTAGGGTATCCCTTCCTGATTCTGAGCCATCTGCCCATGGACCGTGGAACCCCACCCAACCTGGTAAGTAGGAGAGAATATCTGTAACCCTGGGAAGAGGCTGGTAAGTGTTAAAGAGATCCCCCTTTCTCAGCCAAATGACCCAGAGTATAAATCAGGACTCACTCACTATAGCAACATACTGGCAGGGAACTGCAGTTCCAGGCAGGGAAACTGAGGCAGAAGGCCAGGATGGGTGAATAGGGGCAGGGGGCTCACTTCCCATCCCTGACCCCCACCTCCATTCTGGCCCCAGTGCACAGAGGACTCCAGGATGTCCCCTGTGCCCCGAAGCCCTTCCCTGCATCGTCTCCATGCCCCCGTGTCAGCAAAGCTAGCACCCCTATGTCCCCTCTATCCCCTCCTTAGAGAGACCTTTCCTGACTGGTCTATCTCAAGAGCTCCTGTGCCTCATCCTTCATTCCCCTCCAAGTCCTTAACCTGCTTTCCGTTACCTGGCAGTGCGTGTTATTTTACTACCTGACATCTTAGGATGTACGCACTGACTCGGTACTGTCCACCTCCCACACTAGCTCTAGACTGGAAGCTTCCCTAAGGCAAGGAGTTTGGTTTCCCTGTACTTTCAGATCTGCTGGGTAGGGCCCCCAGCAGAGGAGGGGGGCCCGGCTGCTGTGGCTGCCTGCTGCCCTGCTAACCCCCTCCCCGAGAACTGGGCTGCTGTGGGCCCCAGGGCTGGGGAGCAGAGCCGGGCAGCAGAGCTGGGCCCCTGGGTAACCCCAGGCCACTCATATCAAGGCTGATAAGCTTCAGTAAGTGGCTCTAAAGATAATCAATTGTTTTCATTCTGAGAGAAACAACCAGCTCCAAGGAACTTCTATTTAAAAACCACACACATACGCCAGATCTATCTTTTGTTAAATTGTTGCACATGCTGATCTGATTTGACCTGGCAGGTTTAATGCGCTTCTTGCTTGGTGCCAGAGAGGGGGCTGGGAGGGGAGCTGAGGGGTGTGAGGGGGAGCCAAGCAGGAAGGAGATGAGGATCTGGAGCTGACAAGGAGGCAGGAATCTCACCTTCTAGCTAGACTCTGCCTTAGCCTTTCCGATTCTGGGGAGGGCTCCCCTGCCTTGTGGGAAATCCTGCCCTCGTCCTGCCCTCTTCTTCCTCTTCCTGCTCCTCCTCCTGCTCCACTGAGCCAAGAGAATGAGTGGCCTACCTGAAAAGGACCTTAGACCACAGAGTGCAAACCCTTGATGTTTCAGGGAGGAAAACAGACTCAGAGAGGGTAAGCTGCTTACCCAAAGTCATACAGCAACATAGTGGCAGGGTGGAGCTGGGGCCTGGGACACTAGAGGTCTCCCTGGTACTTCACAGGAGTTGCTGGGAAGGGAATCTTATCTCTTCCGCAAGGTGGAGGCCTTGACAAGGGCAAGGGCACATCTTTCTCCTTCCCTGCCTGCCGGGCTCACTCCGAGATGGGCACCCAGTGAACGTTGTTCAATGAATGGAGGGAGGGGTCCAAAGTGTCCCAGGGAGGGGAAGGAGATCTGGTGGAGCAGCTTGGGCAGATCAGGCCCCAGAGAACACAGAAGCAGCAAGTTTTAAAAATATTGCCCTTTCTCTGCTCCAGACCCTGCACTGGCTCCCAATTTGCTCAGAATAAATGCCAAAGTCCTAATGATGGCCTGCAAAGCCCTGTGGGACCCCTCCCTGCCCTCACTGTTATTCCTCTCCTTACTCATCTCCCTGCAGCCACACTGGTTCCCTTGTTGTCCCTCCTGTATGCCACGCAGGCTCCTGGATTTTACAGGTGGGCCCCACAGGCTCTGAAGGAATCAAGGACGTGAGGTGTCCCTGGAGGCTCAGCAAGGTGGCAGCCGGGGAGGCTGGGAGGCAGGAAGGATGGCAGAACAGGCAGGTAATAGAGGCCAGGGAAGGCAAGAGACTGCCTCACCCAAGCCCAGTGGGCAGCGGAGGGAGCCTGATGCCCACCGTCTAAGCCTAGGAGCATGTGTCCAGCAGTAGGTCGTTGTCGCTTGCTCTTGTCCTGGCAGGTCTAGACACCATGGGTGGCTGCTCAGGGACTGCATGGCAGCAGCCCTGGTGTGCTCCAAGAAGAGTTCAGGGAGCAGGCAAATAGTGGAGAAGCTCAGGGCTGAGGAGGACCACAATGGCAATTCCTTCATGTGACAGGTGAGAGTGCCTTGAGACTCAGTTCCAGGGAGGAGCATGTCTACAGAAGAGCTGCAGGTGACCTGGAGGGCTGGGATCCCTGAGGCCAGGGCTGCCAGTCAGGTGGCCCCTTTCTCTCTCCCAGGGGCCGGTGTCCCTGCTGCTCTGCCCCTCCTCTCTCTCTCTACACCTGTGCTGGCCTGAGGCAGGGCCATGACCATAAATAATAGTAATAAAAAGAGTCTGTGCCAAGTGAGATGATTTTATGAAATTACATTTTTGAAAAGGTTAATTCTTTCATCTCCCCACTTGGACTCCAATCTGGAGAAGCAAATGTGGATTAATTGGTCCCATTTCCTCCCCAGCCTCCATGGGACATGGACAAGGTGTTTGCCTCCACCGGGGTCTGCTTTGTCCCTGCAAGCTTGCAGGAACAGCTGGCCTGGGCCCTCCTCCCCTCCGGAGTTGGTTGACCCCCCCCCCACCTGTCTTGACCCCTGTCATGCTCCGGGCCAGCTGAGGCCCTCCCCGTACGGCCCATGTTGTCCCAAACCAGACAGTGACACAGAGTCCCATGAGTGGCTTTGCAGCTTGCCTGGGGAATCTCTGGCAAACGGTGGGACAGAGGGAAGGGGCAGGAGAAAGAGGCCTTCAGAGAGATTTCAGGAAGTGGCCGTGGAGGGCAGCATGTGAGAGGAGCAGATGTGGGTGAGGTGGTCCAAGTGGGGGAGCCTGAAGCTGGGGTCCCCCAGGTACATGCACGGAGTGGGCAGGATGGGTGAGTCAGAGAGGGGAAGGGAATGGAGACAGATGGACAGACAGACTTGAGGGAGGAGCAAGGAGCCAGTGGGTAGATGTTCTTCCTGGTCTCTACTGTCCACCTTTTTATTATTATTTTTTCCCAAATTAGGCAGAGGAAGCTGGGGGAAGAGATCCCCTGAGGGAAAGTATTTATCCCAACAGGAGGCAAGGAGAATGGGAAAGGAGTGTTTCTTTGGGGCTCAGAGGTGACCCCTATCCTGTCTTACTACTCCTCTCCTTCTCCAGGTGGCACTCCCCCGTGTCTGTCCTCCTTGTGTCCCCAGCCCCAGCTCTCCTTCCCCACCCCTTCCTCCCTCTCATGGATGCCTGGCCTCCTCCACCTGGCAAAGCTGGGGTGTTGTCGGCAGCTCTACCTTGTGTCCCCAGCTGCCACCCACACTGTGCCTCCTCAGGCACTGCCCTGCTCTGGGCCTCAGTTTCCTCATCTGTAAAGCAAAGAGGTTGGATGAGTTTATTTGAAGTTAGGGTGCTGAGAAGTGGAGAGTGTTGAGTGCTTAGAGGAAAGGGGTGCTCTGGTGTTTAGCAGCATGAGAATTTTATTTTGGTGGGAGATCATCACTGGTTTTCAAGCACAGCCAAGTGGACCAGCAGGGACAGAGAGAAGGCAACGAGTTGGAGGCAGGCTGTGCCTGGGTATCTGTCTGTCTGTCTCTGGGGCGCTGTGAGGTGCGTGTGCCTCTCTGTGTTGCAAGGTGCAGAAGGGGATGTGCTGGCGGGTGCTCCTTGTGTGGCTGGGGCCGTCCTCTTCTTGGGTTTGCTCCTAGCATTTCCCCTTCCAGGGTGAGCCTGCCTCCCAGTCAGGACCTAGCCCCCGACCCTGAAGCTTCAGGGGATACAGAAGTGGACCTACTCTCAAGGAGACAGAGGAGGTGAGACTCCATCCTGGGAGTGTTTCACCTTCAGACCAGACCAGGGAGCTTGTGCCATAACTGAGATTACCCCTAATCCGCAAGGGTATAAGAAGGAAGCATTTGGTCCACCAGAAGAGGGTTAAAGGGATCAAGGGGGATTTCCTGGAGGAGGAGACATTACAACATAGATTGATTACATGCTGCGAGCCACAGGAGGCTGGGCAAATGGCTCAGTCGAGGAACAAAGTGACAGGCAGGTGCTCAGGGGCTGGGGGTCAGGTAGAGAGTTGATCTATCGTAGGACTATGCCTTAGCCAGATAGGAGAAGAGAGAGGCATAGAAGGGCTTCTCACAGGAAGTGAGGCTGAGAAGAAGGGTGGCTTTGTTTCGGTGGAACAGAGGCAGAGGGGTGGTGTCAGGATGGAGTAGGGCAGAGGGAATGGCAGATGGGGCATGGATGGGGAGGGGAAAGGCAGGTGGCTGGTGGGTGGGGCCCCTGCTGCCTGATGGTCCTGGAGAAAGAAGGGGTGGGCTGGAGAGAAGATTCAGCCTTCCTGGCACCCTTTCCGGGTGGCTCCTGATGGGGCCAAGTCACCTATTTCCTGGCGTGGGTCTCCTCCTGACAGACGTTCTCCCTGTTTATTCCTGTTCAAAGAGCGGGGAAGACCTATTTCCCTCCTGAGAGCCTATTTATTCTGCTTTCTCATTTTCCAATCCAGTGACTTTACAGCTTTTTTTTCGTCTGGCTTCGTCTTTCCAACAAGAGGAACTATTCCCTCTCCTTTTCAAGCCCCAGCTGAGGAAGGACTGGGGCCACTGCTCAGGCTGGGAGGCCTGGGGCCTGCTGTGCATCAGCGAGGTGGGCCTGGGGGCCTCACACTCCATCCTGGGCTCTACAAGGCTGGGATTTTAGCTTCTACCAGAGCCACTTACCCTCTCACTACCCTGCAGCCCCAGGGCCATCAAGAAGCAGAGTCTGGATGAGACGGGGAGAGGACCCGAGGTAGAGAGGAGTGGGGAGCCAAGGAGGAGGGTGGGACTCCCAGTATGGCAATGGCTGGTGGGCCAGGGGCCCCCTCTGCTTTTCTCTTATCATCTATCTTTCCCACCTAATCTTAGGGTGACCCCCTAATCTTCACCAGGCCCTGATCCCACCAGCCTTGGATTTGCTGATGAAACCCACTGATTGTCTTCCGCCTAGTCACGGTTCCTTTGACTTCTGACCAGCCCGTCTCAGACTCATCTTTCCAAAAGTAACCAGTCCCACACATTACACCTCTCCACCCACCTCCCCTCTCTTCCGTTGACCTTCTCAGGACACATTCATCTTGCAGAGGTGAAAGGAGAGACTCTGTGGGGCTGTCATTTCCAGGCATGAGGAAGACTTGAGAAGCAGAGGCTCCTGGGGGACAGTAAGGGCTTGTTTATGGCCCTGTTAGGT
>ML105892.1:15401-33365 GCA_003697995.1 Taxidea taxus jeffersonii | reverse complement strand
CTTTAACAGGAATCTTGGGCAGGCAGGGAGACCCAGGGTGATTGCATAATGCAGACCATCTCTCACCCAGAGTCAGAAAGGAAAGTAACTGCCAGTCACTCTGTTGCCGGTTATCTTGAAAAGAACTCTGACTCGACCAGGAGCAGGAAGGTTATCAAATGCTGGTAACTGTCATTAGTTTTCAGATGGAATTCTCAGAAATCAGAGGGTTGTCTAATTTGTATGCCAGGAAGGAAACCTTGGTCACCTGGCTTAGCAGCTAGGGCGTGAAGAACATTTGATTCTAGCATTATCCAAACTAATAAGCTTTAAAAAAAAAAAACAAGCAAAACTTTAAAATAGTATCCTCCTAAGGTTGCCTGCAGTGTATCTCCTGTGTAGCCACCCGGGGGCTATGGTCTGTGTATCCTGAAACCTTGCTCCATCTACATGAACTCTCCACAAATGAGCTAGTTCTGCTTTGTCATCCTCTCCCTGGCATCGGCTGGTTTTTCTAGTCATTTAGCCTGAGGGTCCTGTAGAAACAGAATGAGAGCTGCACAGAAGCTTGGCAATCCCTGGTTCAATACTTCTTTTTCACAGGCTCAGAGTGAAAACTCAATAAATACATACATTCTGTGTTCAAGGAAAGAGCTTAGCTGATTTCTTTAGCTGATTTCCAGTTAACAGAATCTTTCTTGAATATCTCCTCATAGCTATGGAGGGGTTTCAAGGTTATGTAAAATGTACTTCTCTCCTCTAAGAACTTAAGACTATGGGTACCTATTTTTTAAATTTAAAGACCCTTTGTGATGATCAAAAATTTTTGATAACCTTGCCCTGCCTAAGCCCTCTGACCTGAAAGCAATTGTCCTTTCAGTGTCCATTATTTAAGAAAATAAAACAAAAAGGTACTATGAATTTGGATTTGTAATTTACTGATCTCAAGAATTCCTAAAGAAATCAGAAAACTGAGGTGCCTGGGTGGCTCAGTCAGTTAAGTATTTGCCTTCGGCTCAGGTCATGATCTTAGGGTCCTGGGATCAAGCCCTGCATGAGGCTCCTTGCTCAGTGGGAGTCTGCTTTTCCCTCTCCCTCTACCCCTCCCCCTTTTTGTGCTCTCTCTCTCTCTCTCTCTTTCTCAAATAAATAAAATCTTTTTTTTTAAAGAAAGAAATTAGAAAACCATGTATGAGACTTATGTTTCTGCTGTCTCTAGACAACATCCTGCTGCATATAGGGATTTATAGACAAGCTGCAATGTGTAATCTACCAGCTGGTTTATAGAAATAGCTTGGTATTTAGCAATTAGAAGCATAAGATATTACAAGTTCCAAGTGAATGACATGGATATTAAGAATTGTCCCAAGCAAGGCAGATTGCTACAGTCGTGGTAGACACATGGGTCCTATTGGGCCTGGCAATAAAAGTTTAAGAGAGTTATCAATATGGAAAACCTACAAAGAAAGCATGATAAAGGAAAGGCCAAGAGGGTTTTTCCTTTGGGCAGACAACATTAAATGCTAATGCCAAGCAGAAAACATGTATAACCTTTAGAATCAGACAAACTTGAGTGCTCATGAGTTGTGTAATCTTGAGCAAGCTACTGAGTACAAGCAGCACTCAATTTTCTCTCCAATAAAATGGGGCTAACTTGTCCTCAGCACTTCACAGGAGAGCTGAGAAGATTGAATAAAATCAGGTCAATAAGGGACAGCATTCTGTCAACTGCAATTTTACCAAATAAATAAAAATCATTATTTTTTTAAAGGCCAAGATCTATCCATGGGACTGAATAGGCCACTGTTTTGATTAGACTTCTTTATTTGCAGGAAACAGAGATGATTCTGGCTAACTTAAGCAGAACAGTATCCTTGCAAAAATGCAGAGGCAGTGGGGGTGGAGTGGAAGAAGCATACCATGTAGCTCACAGAATCAAAGGAAACCTGAAAACCCAGGTTCAGAAACAAGAACCAGGAAGCCTCAGTGCAATGGCCAAGTATTGGGAATAGCAACTACTTAATGATCTCCATTGTTTTTTCTTCCTTGAGTCATTCCCCTCAAGTCAAAGTCCCACAGTGGGAGAGCCTAATGGGCAGGGTATCTTGACGTAGAGTCCCATCAAGATTACAAAACACGGAGGAGAGGTAGTTTCCCAAAAGGAAGTGAAAAGGGAGTGAACTGGAAGGCAGGTAGCCAGAAAACAACTGCCACTGCAAACAATTTTGAAACATCATTCATACATATGTAGTCATATTTATGAATCAACTTGAAATTCATTTATGAAGAATAGAGGAAAATAGGCCTAGAAAAGTAAAAATTGAGACTAGTGCAGGGGAATGGCCCATTCTTGTTACTGGAACATATTTCAGGCTCTTTGTTAAGCCTCGGCCTTCCTGATGGACCTCAGAGGATGCAGCTTATTGATTCTGGGTCATAAGTCAGTGAGGATACCTGAACCCCAGAGAGTCATCACACACTCCCACTTGGCCCACTTTCCTCTGCTTTCCCAGATACTGCCATTGACGCACCTGGGCTAAACTGGGAACTTTGAGTTGTTTTATGACTGCAATAATTAATTTGTGTCAGAAAACCTCTCCATTATTTCTGATTCTCTCTCACTTCCCCCATGGCTCATATATTATGGGTATTCAATTAAATTTTTGAATATATGAATGAACGAGTGAATGAATGAATGAATGAATGGATGACTGGATGAATTGGAGACTAGTTTGGCCCATGTTGGAATGTTGGGATCTAGTTCTTTAACTACTTTTTTTTTTTTTAAGTTGAGCCAAAGAATTCCCTTATAAGAAGCAGTCCTATTCCCATGAATCAAAGTTAAGATTTGTCCCTGGGGCTCTTCTTAATGGCTTTGGGCAGTCTTTACAGAGAGGTCTTCCTTCATCTCCTCATCCATCACCTTTCAATATACATATTCTTCACACCAACCTCTCCAGGACTAACCTTCTCTTAACAAATCTTGATGGTATGCCGATTGCCTCAAGGTATTATGGGAGATGCCCCAGAGGAGGCTGGCAGTAGAGGAAGTGTTAATGGAGGCAAGAGTAGTGTGGTGAAGAAGCACGAAAAAAGGACAAATTCTCATTGGTTGGGGTGAAACAGTCTGTGGGGGTTTGGGTGGGCTTCATGGAGGAGGTGGCAAAAAAAAACTTAAATGCTTAAAAAATTTAAATATATATATGTATATATACATATATGTGTATATATACATAGAGAGAGAGAGGGAGAGAGAGAGGAGATATATATATATTCAAAAGAGTGTCCCAATCTAGGTAGTATCTTAACCTCTACCCTTCAAATCTATCCTGCTTTAAAATGCAAATACACTTGGTGGGGCGCCTGGGTGGCTCAGTGGGTTAAAGCCTCTGCTTTTGGCTCAGGTCGTGATCCCGGGGTCCTGGGATCGAGCCCCGCATCCGGCTCTCTGCTCAGCAGGAAGCCTGCTTCCCTTCCTCCTATTTCTCTGCCTGCCTCTCTGCCTACTTGTGATCTCTGTCTAATAAATAAACAAAATCTTAAAAAAAAAGAAAAGAGTCTTTAAAAAAAAATGCAAATACACTTGGAAAACATAACACATTGCATTTGTTATTCGTTGTGGTATGTTCTAAATATTTTCTACTAGATTTTAGACAATGAATTCATTTCTTTTCATTATCAGTCCCCTTTTATTTTTAACCTTGGCATGGTACATATATTGTAAGGAATACCATGCTTATACAATACAATATTGTAAGGAATACAATGCTTATACAATATTGTAAGGAATACAATGCTTATACAATAATTCCCAAAGTATATATAGGATAGAGTGATATATGCAGATTTCTCATCATTCAATCATTAGGAACTCCCAGTCATAAAATTTAACCATTTTTTTCCAATTGAAGAAAAAAGAAAAGAGGAAAAAAAATCCTATCATGTCCTCTCCTGATGGACAGATAGGATAGAGTGTATTCTTTTTTTTTATTTAATTTTATTTATTTATTTTGACAGAGAAAGATCACAAGTAGGCAGAGAGGCAGGCAGAGAGAGAAGGGGAAACAGGTTCCCCGCTGAGCAGAGAGCCCAATGCAGGACTCAATCCCAGGACCCTGATACCATGACCTGAGCTGAAGGCAGAGGCTTTATCCCACTGAGCCACCCAGGCACCCCTGAGAGAGTGTATTCTTAATCTTTGCAACCTTCTATCTCCTTAGCCTGAAATTGGTTCTAGAGCAATTCTCAGTTCTACCCCCAGGAAATGTCTGTAAACATTTTTTGGTCATCTTATCTGGCAGAAAGAGAGGGTACTACTGGTATGAAGTTGGTAAAGGCCAGGAATGCTGCTAAAATCAAAGAATTAACCAGTCCCAAATGTCAGTAGTGCCAAAGTTGAGATACCCTGGTCTAGAAATGCCTTGACTGGCTACCAACTAGATGTTTATGTAGATACTAGAAAAAAGGATGAGACCAAGCCAATGACTCTAAGAAACATATTTCATAAAATGTAAAAGTCCTTTAGAAACAATCAAATAAAAGCAACTAATGGAGGCAAATCAAAGGTCAGCATGACAGTATGATGTAGGTTAGATGTTTCATGCTTCCTTGTTTGGTTCCCATTAAGAAGGGTGAGGTGATCCTGATGATTATAATAATAATGATTTCCAGGCATTGGGGCTTGCTTATTTTTTTACTAAGATATAACTGACTTATAACATTATATTAGTATTAGGTATATAACAATGATTTGATATTTGTTTATATTGTGAAATCACAATAAGTCTAGTTAATATCCATCACCTCACAGTTATAATTTTTTTCTTGTGATGAGAACTTTTAAGATCTCTCTTAACAACTTTCAAATATACAATGCAATGTTATTAACTATAGTCACCTTGCTGTACACTGCACTGCATGACTTACTTATTTTTTAACTAGAAGCTTGTACCTTTTGACCCTCTTTACCCACATCCACTTCTGGCAACCACCAATCCATTCTCTATATCCATGAACTCAGTTTTTTGGGTTTGTTTTTTAATTCTACATTTATGAATTTATTATATCAGGTATTTCAACCATAGAAAATGGAAGAGAAACACAGGAACGGAAATAGAGCCAAGGGGAGATTTTTTTTAATTTTTTAAATTATTTTAATTCAATTAATTCACATACAATGTATTATTGGTTTCAGGCGTACAGGTCTGTGACTCACCAGTTTTATATAATACCCAGTGCTCTTTACATCACATGCTGTCCTTAACGTCCATCCCTCAGTTACCTCATCCTTCCACCCCCACTCCCAAAGGGAGATCTTAAACACTAATCTTTCCTTTGTGCATCAACATAACACCATCTTTGAAAGAGCAAAGTGGATGGGGGCACCTGGGTGGTTCAGTGGGTTAAAGCCTCTGCCTTCAGCTCAGGTCATGGTCTCAGGGTCCTGGGATGGAGCCCCACGGCTCTCTGCTCAGCGAGGAGCCTGCTTCCTCCTCTCTCTCTGCCTGCCTTTCTGCCTACTTGTGAGCTCTGTCTGTCAAATAAATTAATAAAATTTAAAAAAAAAAAAAAAAGAGCAAAGTGGATGGCATCAGAAGTCCCATAGTTAAAGCTTGCCTTCTCACCTTGCTAGCTGTAGGTCTTTGGGGAAATTACTGGGTCTCCTTAACCTTAGTTCCTTTACTTGTAAAATAGAGATAATAATAGTCTCTGCCTGGGGAACCTGGGTGGCTCAGTCAGGTAAGCCTCTGCCGTCAGTTAAGGTCATGATCTCAGGGTCCCTGCTCAGTGGGGAACCTACTTCTCCCTCTCCCTCCGCCACTCCCCCTGCTTGTGCTCTCTTGCTCTCTGTCAAATAAATAAATAAAATCTTTAAAAAATAATAACCATAATAGTCCCTATCTGATAGAGTTATTACATGATTTAAAGGCAATAGCATGTATAAAATATTTAGTTGGTCCTTAGCACATAACAAGCATTCATAAGTGCTAAAGCAATAATAATAAAAACAGGACAGAGAGGATTAAATGTATTGATGATGATCACGATGATGACCACAGAGACAACAGTGGTGATCATTGGCTTTGGATTCCAACGATGTGAACCACAGTCACGGAGGTTACTTACCAACCCTAAGACAATTGCTTTACTTCAGTCTCTATTTGCACATCTGTCAAAATCTCCTACAGTCACTGTGAGAACTTAATGACAGGTGCCTGGCATATAGTAAGTGTTTGAGGGAGGTGGGTCTGGCCTGAAGGGCAGCAGACACACACACACTCCTCTCCGGGAAGGGGCTATCTTTTCCTGGACCCTGAGGGCTCCTCAGGCCATTTTGCTTACTAGTGGGGCTTTCTTCAATAAAGAGCTGAGTCAGAAAGAAATGTTGGATAGGTGGGTTTCATCCACAAGTTATGAGAATCTGTGCTGTAATGAATCAGGAGGGAATCAGAAACTCATGAACGAGGCTAACATAAGGACCTTGTAGGGTTTGGCAGGTCCCTCTATGCCCTCCTGTCCTTGGACTCTCTTCGCAGCTCCCGGGAGTGACTACAGCAAGTCCTTCAAAGCCAGCAATACCCAGAGCTTATCTTTGAAGATAGCAAGACCCACATGCCCCTCTTTACAGCCCATTTTGGGGAGGGAAGTAAGGAGCCCAGGGGACAGGTAGCTAGAAAGGGTCACCTCTTCAGAAAAAGAGGGAGATGGACAGAGGATCCAAGGCCAGTGCCCAGAAGAAAACGAAAACAAGGGACACTGGAGGAAGAAGGTCCCTGGGAAGGCCCAGCGCAGGGACAAGGGAGGCCAACCTCACATTGCCGGCATCTGCCGGGTAGGGAGGGTTCAGCAGACACCCGGGACTCACTGCAGCAGGATCATCAGCTCTGAGACGCACTGCCACTCATACCTGAAAGGAGTCTGGATTTAAAAAGGCAGCAGTGAGCCGAGTGGTATGGGTCGGAGTGAAGCCCACGGCTTAATCCGGGGCCTGAAAGCAGCTGACGAATTACAGCGCGATTTGTCATCATCTCGGGACTCGGCAAGTATTGGTCCCTGAAAGAATCGATACCTGGAGAGAAAAGGGCCCTATTTTTAGAAACTCCTGGATGGGTAATTTATTTGAAGTGAGCGGAGAGTTTATTTATGTTGGCGCCCCCACAGATCCAACGGACAGTATATTTATACGAAGCCAGAAAATGCTATCATTTCTTCTAATCAGTTTGCCCCTTTGAACAGCTGTACCTTGAAACTTTCAGCAATAAATTCAGTCCCCATGCTAAAAGCTCTACCGAGGAAACCATTTCTCACCCCACCTTTAGCATTCCTTCCTCCTACTGTGTGGCATGTTACATCTGCCAAAACTTTCCATGTGGATTCTGTCTGCTGGGCACAAATGAGACAGACAGGGAAGGTGGAGTTAGCCCCATTCCACAGATGGGAGACTGAGGCTCAAGAGGTAAAAGGAGTATCAGCCCATGCAGGTAGAAAGCAAGATCTCCCCTCCTCCCGTTGTGCCCCTCCCCCACTGGACTATAAAATTCTACATACCTGGATAACCTAATGAAAGAGAAATCGTGGAGAAAAAGGCAAGCATGTGTCTGAAGTACTTTGCTATGGGAATGTTTACTGGGGGGGCAGTGTGCTGTGCAAGTAAAGGATAGGGGTCCTCCAGTCAAACTTGAATTCAAATCCTGGTCCTGGGACAGCCATAGGCAGCCTGTCTACCCTTCTGAGCCATGGTTATTCCATTCCTAAAGAGAAGATAATTGGTATTTCTACTTCACAGAATAATTGTAAGCTTAAAAATAAATAATATATGCAAAGTTCTTATCATAACATCCAGCAGAAACAAATACAATAAATGCTGTTTATTGTGTTTTATTAGCTACAATTTCCACAGCATGTTCATAATAGAAAAACAAATTGAGAAATATAAATGGGCCGTAGTGAAATGGTGAAATGAATATGGTGGCATTCATACAACAGGTTTCTATGCAGGTGTTAGTAAAGTTGTGTAAAAAATTTAAGATGTAAAAATTTCCAATTTACATGAACACCATCTCATTTTTTGAAATGCATAAATGTATGTATACTCATACCTATATGTATGTGTTGGTATATTTTTAATTATTTTTTCTCAAATGCTACAAGTAATTATATACTCAGGAATTATATACTCAAGAATATTAATTCTGGTTGCTTCTAGGTGGTACGATTTATAATCTCTTTTTGATTGTGTCTGTGCTGCCTGATGTGGTAGCCACTTGCCACAGGTAGCCATTTAATTAAAGTGAAATAAAATCTAAAAATCAGTTTCTCAGTCATACGTCCACGTTTCAATAGCCCCATGGGATGAGGGGCTTCCATATTGGACACACAGACTCAGAACACATCCATCATTGCTGCAGGTTCTGCTGGATGGCGCTGGTCTGGAAACTCAAACCCAAGGCTGCCAGAGAACTGTGGGACAGGCAGGGGCCTCCCTCTGCCATGCTTCCAACTTTCCAGCATTTTCAGTGCATCTGCTTTCTCCATCTTACCGAGAATTTCAGTTTCCTTCTCACATTCTACAACTATCATGATGTGACAAAGCAGGGATTGCGTTAGCTGCGATGGTTTTAACAGTGCTTAGCTCTCCTAGTAAAACTAGATCCCTCTGATTTAATGCCCTCCTGCTGTTCTCTCCCTCACAGGACATACAGTTCGAACCCGAACATTTCTGCAACACCATCGTGTGTGAGAAGCCCAACAACCACCTCAACAAATTTAAGGGTTATATGTAAGTCTCCAATGTCCCTGTGCTGCTTGTAACTGTTTCCCCTACAGCTAGAACACCATATCCTTTCTTGAAATAGCTGAAGAGATTGAGGATGTGTCTTTCTTTTTACCATAAAGAAACGCTAAAGAAACCTAACAACGTTGGGAAACTTTTCCTTTTTTTTTTTTTTTTTTTTTTTGCCTGAGTGGCATTTAATTATCTTGCTGGGTTAAATTTACTAATTTTTTTTAAACCTCTGGTGATGAAATAACATCAAAATCATGACCACACTCTGATTCAGGAAAGGCAAGATTTCACTGAGGTCAGTGTTCTCACAGAGCTTGTACTGCATTGCAGATAAGAACGGGGACTTCTGTGTTTGACAGACCTGAGTTTGGAATCAGGTTTTATCACTTACGAGCTGTGTGGCTTTGAGTATATTCATTAACCTCTCTGGGCCTTGGTTGTCTTATCTGTAAAATACAGATTACAAGGTCTACATCATAGGACTTGTGTTTTCTGCAAATTAAGTGGTTTATCACATGCAGCACCCACAGCACAGCAACTGGCACAAAGAGAAGGGTTGACGCCTGCTGTGTGCTCTTGTCACCAGTATTATTCTTACACCTCAGCTTTAGTTTGGCCTGAGAATTTGACTGTAATTCTGCACCCGCATCAGACTACTGGTCTTAAAGCAAAGATAGACCACGAAAGAGCAATAGTAAGGATGAGAATATGAGTCCTCACACAGTGTTATCACAGTTTCTAGAGTACTTACAGGGAACATCATCTCTTTCACTCTGTACACCCACCCAGGGAAGTGACGATTATGACCCTCATTTTTCAGCTAGGGATAATCTAAGACTTCCCAGATACACCCAAAGGCGCACAACAGGTACCAGACAATACCAGGACTTGAATCCAGGTCTTTCCACTCGAGCCCCAGTATGTTTTGCATCGTTGTGCAGAACGGGGCTCAGCTTGGTAAGGCGACTTCTTGACCAGTTGGGTCTGGAATGAGGCTTAAGTAGCCTTCTTGGAAGGCAGATGTCTATGCTTTCTCTCCGCCCACATTTTCTCAGGCCTGTGTTGTGGAGAGGAACAATAGGAGAGGGGAAAGGATAAGAACAATACAAGAAAAACAGCGGCTTTTAAACGCAAATTATTTTAAAATGCACAGACAGCACAGATGGAGACAGGCAGAGAAGCGCCAGAGCTCCTGGCAAAGAGGAGGATTGGTTGCCTGCATCTGTTCAGGTGAACTTGCCACCTGCCCCAGCAAAGAGGCCATTCCTCCTGCCCGAGGTTTGTGGATTTGGTTCAACCCAAGTCAGCTGTCAGACATTCTCTTGTTAGAGTCAAAAGAATTGCAAATGGAAAGGACTCTGATTCAGTGCAAGTTAATGGGGCCCTACTCTGGGAATCCTAGTGTTGTGAAAACAGCATGACAGCTGCTGCCTGTGGCCTGGGTCCCTGAGTCCTAGGATGTCCCATGCATCAGGTGTGTGGCTTTGGAAAAATCTCTCACCCTCTGTGGACTTCATCTTTTTCACAAGAAGGATAATCACCCTTCTAATGTCCCAGAAGTATGAAGAATCAAATAAAATGATATAAGCAAACTTAGTTTATAACCACAGCAAGGAATAATTGGTATTAAAAGGCATATTGAGTGGCAGGATAGCACTCTGGAGCCAGACTTTGTGGATTTGAATCTCCATTCTGCCATTTACTAGTTCTATGAACTTGCCTCGGTTTCCCTTTTATAAAGTGGGTATGGTAACATAAGCTATCTTCCAAGGTTGTCATGATGATTAACTGAGTTAGTAAATGGAAAACAATTATAACCAGACCTAGAAGAATGAAGTATTCAAGAACTGAAAAGAGAAAAGCCCTAAGGGTTCAGATTATTATTCTTTTTGTTCTCCCTAATGCTTTGGGGAAGTGATATTTAAATTTAAATGATCCCAAAGGAAGGACATCAGGGTTGAGTAAAGGTCAGACCCCAGGTAATAATTGGTGTTGGGTGGCTTTAGAAATTTCTGGTGTGAGGTGGAAAACTACAATGCCCCTGAGGCTAGAGCAAGGAAAAACCTCTCGGCTTTCAGGAGCTGCCTCCCCCATGTGGCACAGAGGGCTACTGTCCCCCTCCTGTGAGATCTGTTTATTTCATGAGAGACAGAGCAAGAGAGGCAGGAGAGAGGCAAGTGAGAGATGTAGCTCCATATAAGAGGAGCCTTGCCGTCTCACAGGGGATGGTGGGAGTAGGGGGTGCGGGGGAGGGGAGGCAGCACTGTCTGGTGGCTTTGGCAGAATTGCAGTCAGACCCTGCAGTCTGGTCCCAGCAGCCAGGTGAGAGGAAGCATGGGAAGGCTGCCTGAGGGAACACTGTGGTCTTTGGGATATCCTTTCCCACACTAAACCATTCTGAGTGAGAAAACTGAAGCCAGTGCTTTTTCAGCAGAACCCTGACTTTGAGGTGGGTAGATGATGATTTCCATAGGGATGGATAATTCCCTTTTAATGGTCCAGCCCCCACCAGGCCTCCCAGGAGCAATGAAGGTTGTACTTGAACTTGGAAACCAGATGCCAAGTTAATAATACCCATCGCTCTTCTGAGAAAGAGGGAGGAGAGGGATCGTGTTCACTCACCACTTCTAATTCTTTGACACTAACCAGTGATAGCATGAAGAGACCTCTAAACCACTCCTGGTATTTCTTCATCCCCAGGGAGCATCCTGACCAGACAAGGACAGGCTTTGGCAGCGAGAGTCTTCTGCTTCGAGGCTGTACCATCAGAAACACCGAGGTGGCTATTGGCATCGTCATCTATGCAGGTCATTGACTTATGTTGTCCTTCCCCTTGTCCTCCTTCCTCCAGCTCCTCCAAATCCCCCTGCAGTCAGTGGGAAGCCACAACAGTTCTGAGAGGTACAAGCAACTTCCCATTTCTCAGCTAAGCAAAGTGAGACTAGAATCACAGCAGGTTATCTGGTTCACAGGAGATGTACTTAGATTCCAGGCTAACATCACTCATCTGAACAGGAAGGATTCGTGCTCATTCACCTCTAATGGTCTTGTGACCCAAAGGCAAGATGAAGAGTGCTTCCTTGAGCCTGAGGGATAATCTCACCAAACTTAACAACTCCACCTTTGTGTGAAAACTGTGCCTCCGTTTCCTCCTCTAAGCAAATGAGAAGAACATTTGGTTCAGCCTCACAGTGTACTCATGAGGGTCAACACACGAAACAAATTACATCTAACACAGTGAGCACTCAGTGGGTTTTAGTTGTTCCTTCTGTAGTTATGTGTGTATTATTTATTCATTTTGTGGTGCTCTAGCTTCTCCTTTCCACTTTGATCTTGCTTTCCGATGGAAAGAAGAAAAACCTGGCAGCGCTTCTCACAATGAACCCGAAGTCTGAGAGGGCCGTCTTGGGACTGCTATGTACCCAGTACTTAGCTAGCGCCCAGCACTCAATTGGTGCTCAGTAAACTTCAGCTCTTACACCAGCAACTGCAGACTTCTTCCTCTGTAGAGAAAACTCGGTCTCCCTGGAGTGTCTACCTTCACTGGAAGACCCCAAATTATGTTTTCCTGGGTCTTCCACTCACTAGGACATCTTGAAATATTTTGCTTGTTTGGTATTTTCTTTGATTTGATTTGTTTTGGAATTCATAGAACCCTACTCTTGATGGATATGGCAGAGCATTTAAACATCAATCTACCTGAAGATTCACTTTTTGGAACTGTCAAAGAAAAACAGGTTTTTAAACAAGTGATTTCCCAGTCTAGCTAGCTTTCCCTAACTTGGTGGAGGCGGGTTGTTTGTCTGTTCTGGTTAACCTTTTCAAGGGTCTTTGGCAATGGAGTTCAATGGTATCTGGTAGACCTATGAAAGAGAAACTCTGAAGCAATCCCCACTCCACCAAAAAATCCCACATGGGCTTGGAGTTGGCTTCTCTGCTTGATCAGAAGCAAAACTGTGAGTGAGTGATGAACATGGTAAAGTAGGGGAAAGATTTGGGAGAGAGTGAAACATGACTCTGAGGAGTCAGGCTGCTTGGGGATGAAATCTACTGGCTGGCTGCCATGTTCATGAGTGTATTGGTTAAGCTTTCAACACAGGGGGACTAATAGTTCTCACCTTATAGGGTTATAAGGTTCAAATGAGATTATCTGTGAAAGGGCTTAACACAGTGCCTGGCACATATTAGGTTCTCAAAAAGTATGAGCAAAAATGATACTAATTGTTTTAGTATAATTGTCTAGAGTAAGAGGTTCTTGACCTTGGCACTATTGACATTTTGTTCTAGATTGTTCTTTGTGGTTGGAAGCTGTTCTACAGAATGTTTACCAGCATCCCTAGCCTCGAGATGCCATTAAGATGTGACAAGCCAAAATTTCTCAATACATTGCCAGATGTGCCCTGGAGAGTAAAATCATCGCTGGTTGAGAACAACCGGTCTAGAGTCATAGTCTCTCCTCTGACAATATGGGCGAACAAAATAGGAGCACCTCAGAGTCAAAGGCTCAAAAAGGCCAAAGTGAACCTCTAGAAGGAAGAGATCCAACATAGGTGTGTGCTCCTCACAAAAAACATATATTGAGCTCCCACTG
The DNA here is from genome assembly GCA_003697995.1 of Taxidea taxus jeffersonii. Lineage (NCBI taxonomy): Eukaryota > Metazoa > Chordata > Mammalia > Carnivora > Mustelidae > Taxidea > Taxidea taxus. The sequence continues at coordinate 20,010 of ML105892.1, read as the reverse complement.
TGTATAAGGAAGTAATTTAGGTACTTTGTGTATATTAATTCACTCTCCTGCCCAAACACACACATACAACTATTGTCTCTCATTCTGCAGATGAGAAATTGAGGTACAAAGGGATTAACTCACCCAAGGTGATTTGTCTCCTGAGATTAATTCCTTATAACCCAATATTAAGTCACTACGGAGATAAGCTCTGGCTCTAGAGACCACATTCCAACCATTATGCAATACTGCCTTCCCTGTGAAGCCGTTTACCAAAAGTACAGAGGGCTCTCAGAAGGTGGGAAGCAAGTGGGTAAAGAGGGAGGTCTGAGGACCCCTGATGTGAGGTGAGCCTGAAGCAGGTGGGAAGGCCACAGTACCATCAGCACAGTCAGCCTGTGCTCATTGCTGTGGAAACCCCCCTTACAACTACAGCAACTTGAGTCTGATTAATAAACCCAGAGTTTGCTCACTCCTACTGTTTTGTTGCCACTTTAAATCCACAAGGCAACCAGCTAAAGAGCATTAAAGCCATTCACTGCTGGAGCTGATATATTGGTTTTCTTTAATTTTGCACAGCAAATATGTGGTGTGTGTGTGTGTGCTTTTTAATTCGCTGAGGAATGTAGCATGGTGTTTAAGTTTAACAGCCCCAAAGGACAAGCTCTGTCTGAAGACAAAATCTCAACTTGGCTCTCAGCTCTTAGCTGTGTGGCCTGTGTACCACGAATTGGTAGGAGAAAGAATAGGAATCAGAATCCTGGGTTCTCAGTATGACTCTGATGTTATGGCTCTTAACCTTTAGGCAGGTCTCTTCTACTCTCTGGTCCCCAGTCTCCAAAGGTGACTGGATGAGACTGGTAGTTTTCAAATTTTTTTGTCCTCTCTTTGAACAAAATTTTATGCAGAGTTCCAAGATAGGTACAGAGCAGCTCAAAGCTAATGCTGGGGTAGAGGCCTTTGGCCCCTACCACCCTTACACAAGCAACACCAACATCTTAGGCAAAGAAGCAAGAATGAAAACTACTGGCCTAAGGCACTGTCCTGCCACACAGCCTTGGTATGCACTGTTTCCCAAGGCCAAAACCATGTTTGCCCAACTCTTTTCTCTCCCTTCAAATGTCCCTTATATGTCATCTCCTCTGAGAAGCCATCCCTGACCATGTTCTCTAACACCATCTCTTACTTTTTAGCTCTCATTTCATGGGAGTTATTACTAACTGTAATTATTTGTTTGTTTTCTTAAATATTTTCACCAAAATGTGAGTCATCTTCCTCATCCTTGTATCCTACCATTAGCCCACAACAGTGTCTTTGTGCAAATTAGAAAAAAAAAATAATAGCCTTTCCTCCAGACAGCTTACTGTCATTTGCAGAAGTTTATCATGATAAACCTACAAATCTACAACAACTACAAAATGAGGAGTGTTTCTTGAGTTGTGCAGTGTACAACCTGTGCTTAGTAGCTCTATAAGTGTGCACCACAGTGTCTGCTGTGGAGGTGATTCTCAGTAAACACATGGTGACAAATTATGTAAGGCCTCTACAGCTGTTCTCAGCAATCTCCCTGAGGCAGGAAAGATTGAGGTTAGAAGAAGAAGCCTCTCTTCTATTGTAAGCTTCCATGAGAAGAGCTAAGAATATGATCTAGGCCAGAGGAAAACAGATGCTAAAGACTTATTACCTCATTTTCTCTCAAAGGCCATGAGACAAAAGCCATGCTGAACAACAATGGCCCACGGTACAAACGCAGCAAGATTGAGAGGCGCATGAACATAGACATCTTCTTCTGCATTGGACTACTCTTCCTCATGTGCCTCATTGGAGCTGTAGGTATGGAATGTTCTGGAAAGAACAAGGCAACGGTAAACTTCTGTATCTTTGGGCAAGTTGTTTCAGCTCTCTGGTCTCAACTTCCTCATCTATAAAATAGAGTTAATGAAAAATAAGTCCCACTCTGTAATTTAGTAAGATATCAGTCAAATAAAAAAGCTTGTGGGGGCACCTGGCTGGCTCAGTTGGTAGAGCATGCAACTCTTGAGCTCAGGATCCTGAGTTCTAGGCCCATGCTGGGGTTGGAGATTACTTTTTTAAAAATGCTTATGAAAATCTGCTGAAAGTATTATGTACTCTAAATATTAGGAATATCATCTATCATTTATTTCTCCAAGAAATACTTACTGAAACCAGGCACTCTCTTAGCATAAGAAAATAAAAAGATGCATCAGTCTGAGGACTGGTCCTTAACAAGCTCACAGTTTAGCAGGAGGCAGTCCAACACATGAACAGAATTGGTAAAATCTGTCCTACACAGTAAGGACTGTATGCAAGCACTGTCTTAGTTTTCCATTGTTGCTATAAAAAGACAACACAAATTTAGCAGTTTAAAACAATACTCATTTATTCTGTTACAAAGCTAGAGGTCAGACGTCCAAAATTAATTCCATTGGGTTAGTTCAAGGGTCAGTAGGACTCATTTCTTCTGGAGGCTTTGAGGGGAGACTCTATCCCTTGTCTTTCTGAGCTTCTAGTGACTCCTTCCTCTTTCTTCAAAGTGCATTACTCCAATCTCTCCTCATACTTCCTTCTCCTTTTTCTGTAGTAGTATTTCCCTATGCCTCCTTTTTCTTTTTCTGTAGTAGAATCTCCCTTTGCCTTTTTCTGTAATAGCATCTCCTTATGCCTCTTCTTTATAAGGACACTTATAACTACATCATTGGGCCCACCAGGATAGTCAATGATACTCTTTCCCATCTCAAGACCCTTAACTTAAATCACATTTTCAAAGCTCTTTTTGCCACGTAAGTTAGATAGCATATTCATGGGCCAGGGAATTAGGACATGGACATTAGAGGCAGCCATTATTCACTCTACTATTGATAATATGAGAGCATCAGGGGAGGAAGTCTTCCTTGAAGAGGTAGATGGAGCTGATCCCTGAATGCAGTCGTCATTACCACAGGAGGTAGATGGCTGAGGCAGGATGGGCAGGCAGCTGTGAAAAGAAAGAAGTCACACTTAGCCTCAGGCACAGCACAAGTAAAGCACAGAAGTAGGAAGGAGAATCATTTTATGCAAAGGAGCATTTGGCTCTTTGGTGTGGCAAGAGTAAAGCCAAGCATGGAGACCTAATTAGAACCAGGCTATGGCCACGTTCTGTAACTGTGGAGTGTAAAAAGCTGTGGGAGGTATAGTATAGACATGAATAATCTGAGCCCTTTAAGTTGATTCTCAGAGTATAAGCAAAAAGGGATATTTGCTCTTATCCACTTTCTCTAAGGATGGTCCTCAGGACCCTAAAGGAGACCCCAAAAAGAACCAGGGATGATCAAGGGAGAAATTCATGTGCTAAGTCCAGAACCCCCTGCTGACCCCATACCAGTGGGCAGCAATGGTAGTGTGCTCTTTACTTGCCTTGGTCAGAAATTGTGCCCATTACTGTTCTTGGAAGATTGTATCTGAAAAGATAAGACCTCCTAGGGCCCAGGGAGATGTTGTGTGCCACCAGAGTAAGGACAATGGGATTTGGTCTTGTGAGTAGCCTGGGGTTTTTAACTATGCTTCCCAGATATGTCCAATGGCACTCCAGGTGAGGGTGCCCACAGCTGGTAGGAGAACACCCAGAGGGCCAGCAAAGTGGGAGAACACCACCATCCGGGTGAGGCCACCTCCATGCCCTCAGACACACTACAGGAACTGTTGCCTCTGCTTCAGAACAGATTTTTCAGGGGATGTCAGAGCTGGAAAGTACATTCGAGATCATCTCACTGTGTCTCCAGAGAAAAGAAGTTAATGATTAAAAGGTCACAAAGGGAGATAAGGTATAGGCAAATCAGAATCTGCTTGGCAGATTGCCCAAAATAATAAATAAATTGAGAAAGTAACAGGGAGGGGCAGAATTGTATGCTGTCTGAGAATCACTACTCATACACAGTGACAGGCCTCTGGTGGTGCCTAATTAAAGCCCAGCCCCTGCTGTAAAAGCTCTCAAGTGCGTGTCATTCAAGAGTTCTCTATCACATGCTTGCTTGGACTGTGCAAAGATGATGTTTCTTTTTTCTTTGCCCAAATATCCTCCCCAGGCCTTTCTGATCACTGATACCCTCCTGGTCTCCAGGACTCCTCAAGGGCTCCTCCTCTGTGTAGACTTCCCTGGCTCCCTTGAGGGCCAGAGTTATTCATTGTATAGTATTACCTTAAAATAACCTCATGGCTGTAAGTCTCCTTTCTTCTGCAGTATATCAAAGCATTAGGCCCAACCTCCTGAGAAAAGAAGCACAGGGGACAGGGCAGTATCCCCTGGGATTTTTATTCCCTGTAGTTCCTACCCTAGAGCTGAGAGCATTATACACATTTGGTTATTCTATTTTCACAGTAACCCTACAGAAGAGGTATTATTACTAATTGATAGATGAGAAAACTGAGATTCAGAAAACTCTGTAGCACTTCCTCATATTAATCCTCAAGTGATGAATGTGGTTGTCCCCTTCTGTGGACAAGGAAATGGGGTTCAGTCTGCATTTGGATATGTTACTATGAGTTCTCATAGCATTCCACACTCCACATGGTACCTCTTACACTCTGTGGGATTTGTCCCTTTACATCTGGTCTCTGAATTATTAGACCTCCT
>ML105892.1:0-10401 GCA_003697995.1 Taxidea taxus jeffersonii | reverse complement strand
ATCGGTTGTGTTGTGTCCTTATCACCTGTGAACTTCCCTTGCTCACAAAGGCTATCAGTGATCTCCTGTGTGGAAACCTTCCAGTCAGTCTTTGGTGCCATTACACACAGGATTTTTATCTGTCAGGAATGGACTGGGGACATGTCCAATTTTGTACCAAGTATATAACCAAGATTTAAGAATTTGGGGGGTCACTTTACCTGACATGTCAGGACAGGCCTCAGTATGGATGCATGATCAGATTCAGTACATCCAAGAAAAGCCTTCCATGTTAACTGATCTTTTGGAATTTTACTGAGGCAGAACTTTGACTCAGGAGGTATAGCTGAAGAATGCCAGGATGGTCATCACACATGGACTGAAAGTGGCCTATAAAGCTGACCTGATTTCCTCAGCAGCTCTCTACCATCACCACCACAAACATATCACACATACTTTCTAACTAAAGGAAGACACCTCAAAGAACAGCATCCATTCTTTTGAGTGGGAGGAATGGAGAAGAAGAAAGGGGGAGATATTATGGGTGGCCCAATCACCTTTGTTATGTGGTAACCATTTACTGGGAGCTTCTGATCTCTTTTTAATAATAACAACTACCATGACAAGTACTTAGAGTATATCAATCACTTTGACACACTATTTTATTAAATCTTCCAAACAACCCTATGAGTTAAGTAGATTTTTAATCCCTCTAGATTAAAAATCCCGTTTTTAATTTAGGGATTTGTAATCCCTAATGGGGGAAATAGGAGTACAGATTTAGTCAAAGCTCAGTCACATAGCTAGGAAGGAGTAGGACTGGATTTCAATCTGTGCAACTTAGTTGCACCCCCCTTTCTCCAGTCAAGGTAGCCCAGTTGCCTGTGTTCCAGAGCAGCAAAGTGCTCTTACCTTGTGTATGACTAGAGCAATAACAGAACTCCTTTCCTGCAGCCAAGCGACTGGAGACCCCAAGGGAGCTTGACTCAGACAATGAAGAGTGGACCCAATACCAATGTCTGTCCTTCTCACCCCAATGGGCTCAGGGCCCAGCAACACGGAGGGATCAAGGATGGGCCCAGCCTCTGAGGAGGTGCCACAGTGCCCACGTACCCATCCAGGGCCACTCTAGACAAAGGTCTGTGGGGCGCTGTGAAAGCTCACAGCCTCCCGTGGCCTTCAGCAGCTCCATAGTAAGTACCTGTCTTTTACTCTTAAGTTGCAAGTGACCTATTTTTGGGGATAGATGGGAGGGGGGCTCTGGGGTATGAAAGAGAAAAGACTGTACAAATCCTGAAGAGCTCTCAAAATGGCAGCCCTTTGTCTTATATCCAGTCCGCATATTTTTGTTGGGCATATACACTTCTTGCTCGTTTTAAACGTTCAGTGTTTAGAAGCTGGGAGATTTCATATAACCATATAGATCTCTGACTTCTCTTCTTAAACAGGAATTGGAAAATTTCTCCACATTAAGCCAACATTTCTGTGGCAATAATTGGCTTGAATGATGGAGCTGATGCTCCTTAGACTGGGCATGTGGTCTTCTGTTCATCACAGACTATCCCCCTTCTCTGTTTACCCCCATCACTGAACTGAGAGCCAGCAGCATGTCCATGATGCATGTTTTTCCAAAATACAATTAAAGGAAAGAGAAATCGTTGTCATGCCCATATTTCTATAAGGTGCAAAAACAAGACGAGCCTTAAGGCTTCCAGGTTTCAAGAGTAATGGAAGAATATACTTTTTTGTGATAATCATAAAGCGTCTTAAATAGTTATAAAGCAAAGAACATCTGTGTCAAAATTACCCAGCACACTTCATTCCCTTAAACTAGTTGCCTGGCCTCTTTGGGGATTTGACTTTGCAACTTGGGTCTGGAGCTTTTTTGCATATGTTTCCTTCACATTTGATCCAATGCTACAGCTATCACTAAATCCCTGGCACATAAAGAAAATGAGTTTCTTCCCCAAGATTATACCGCATTCCCTAGAAGGCCAGGCCAGAATCAGAGCTTTCTGAGTCCTGTCCCATTCTACTTTCCTCTGCACCATGTTCTTTCTCTAGGAGACGCATAATCTAGAGTCTTCTGCACTTGCAGAAAAAGCCACAGGAAGCCCCAGCTATGTTGAACAAGACCCACATCTTAAGAAAGGACTGAAATGCCATTACCTCATTATTAGGAAATTAGATTTTAAAAATTATCCTCATAATGAATTTCCTTCCAATTTTTATTTTCTCCATTAAGACACACATAACTATATACATTTAACATTTCTGCAGTCATAGTACCTACAAATTAAGTGTGATGGGTCTTTTTAATCTGAAATAATATCGAAAGCATATTCCATATTGCTACCTAGTTTTTAAAAGCTTTTTAAAAAGTGTTTCTGATTGTGACAGAAAAGAAATTCTGTGAGTCTATGTGTTCTGGATTATTCTTATTAAACTTGAGGTGAGTACAAAGTTAACTCTCTCATGTTACTTCCACACAAAGAAATGCAACATTAGCAAGGATAAAGCACTAGCCACATGTTAAGACAGATGATGCTCATAAACATACAAGAGGAATGATCCATAGATACCTTTAGGAAGAACTTTTTTTCCTCAGGTAAAATAACAGAACATGCATATTGTTGCATCTTTCTCTTCTTCAATTTAATTTTGTCCCCTGTGACTATAATGCTCTTCTTCCAGCTGCTTATCTAAATATTTCAACAATACATTTAGTGAATTCTCACCAGGCACAGATTCTAAGTCTTGCATTGCATGAGTCTTTTGGCACCTTCCAGTTATGGATGCCATGGGCATCCCATGTGCCTGAGAATGTGTCCCCCAAGACACACAGAAACAGGAAGCTTTCTTTTGTAGATCTCACTTGGGACACACAGATTCGCTCCCCCTTGTTCAGCCTGACAAATCTTAGTGGCCCAGGAAAACTGCAGCCCTGAGTCAGATGGGGGAAAACTTTCATTCAGGGCCTATCTATCACTAGGGCCTACAACTATCACCAGCTGTTCTAAAAGTTAAATAACATGATGTTCATGCCGACCTGCAAGGTCCTCGTCAGCTATAAATTAGGTACATTCGGGTTCAAATGCTCTAGGTTTTCATCTCTGCTCCTTCATCTATTCTGTGATTTTGGTCAGCTTACCGAGCTAGAACCTCAATGTCTTTGTCTTTAAGAAGGATTATTGTTGTCTCCTGAGTTTATTTTGAGTTAATTCTTAAAATCATGTGTTCCAGATAGATAACTAGTAGAAGTGGTAAACAATCTTTGCCAAGGAAAGCTGTCTAGCTGGCATAAATGTTCATATCTGATGACATGGGAAATGAGAGTTTTCATAGAATGCATTGTGAAGCCCTCTCCCATGAGATTCTGGTATATATTGTTTAGGGTAGGGCCTGAGCATTCACCTTTTTTATTTCTGATAATTCTAGTGAGCAACAAGATCAAGAACCTCTCTAAACCTAGCATTGCCCCACTAGGAAATCATCTTCATTTGGCTCAAATGGACATCTTCTATAGCTTGGGAGGCATTGGCTAAAGGGGGTGATTTAGGCTGCCTTAAAGGGCTCTGACACTAATGCATAAAATATCTGTGGCTGGAGTCGCAGATCCTTGAGTCAGTCCATATTGAATATCGGTGACAGCCCCGGGGTAGACCTCCTGGCTCCTGCCCCCACCCACCCTTGGCAGGCTCTCCAAGTTTGTGTCCTCTTCCATCTGCTCATCTGGCATCCAGTCTAGTTGGATAATAATCTCTTGGCACCACCAGTTCTTTACCTTCCCTTTGTAAATCCAGTCAGAACTTGCCTCTAAAACCACCACGATGCCAAGTCCTGGTGGAGCAAGCACCCTACCACAATCTAAAGAAACTGGTTGTTGGTTTCCTTGGAACTTTGCCCTAAACCTCAAATAAAATGAGCATCAAGGCTAACAACAAAAGCTGGCTTTTTTTCTTTTACTACAAAGAACAAGGAAGTATCAGTTAATGCCCCTTAATTGGCTGCTATAAAATCTGTGGCTTTAGGGTGGGGATAATACACTTAGGAGAGTGGTGAGTTAGTTCTAAGCAAGTGTTTAAGAGTACTGGCAGATGGAAAATGAAATGGTTCCCCCACCCTCCCAGCTGCGTAAGAAGCCAAGATTTGAGCAGAGCGTCTTTGTTTAGAATGCCACTTACAAGAGGTTTTCCGGAACCATCAGACCAAAGAATGTCTTCCTAATCATAAAATTTGCACTGGAGCCCTTACACTCCTCCAAATGGCACCACCAATTCCTTCTGTGGGCATGGCCTCTCCCACCTGTCTGGAAGGAAAGCAACAGAGAAAAGTAAAGGCGGTGTCTTTGGCCCTCTGCCTCCTTTCCTTAGTCTTGGTCTTCCTTCCTTTCTTTGAAAGAGATGTGTGCAGCACTTCCAGTCTTCTCTGGATGGATGAGGACAGCCCACAGATACAAACTCCCACTCGAAAGTTAGATAAGAGTCCCGATTTAATTAGCCAAGCACTCAAAATCTTTTTGGAATAATGTGGCCACACAGGGCAGGAACAGATGAAGTCTCTACCAACTGTGCCTCCCTTAACTTCCAGGGTACCAGAAGGCCCAGTTGATTGCGTGTTAAAGTTTGGGAAGGGCTGGCATGGAGTTTAAGGGTTCAGGCTTTGTATCAGGAGGCAGAACTGGACCCACGCCCCATCCTTTTTATTGACTTTGTGACCTTGGTCAAATTACTTAAACTCAATGAGCCTCATTTACCTCATAATTAAAGTGGGAGAGGACCGCCTGGGTGGCTCAGTGGGTTAAAGCCACTGCCTTCAGGCCAGGTCATGATCCCAGGGTCCTCGGATGGAGCCCCGCATCAGGCTCTCTGCTCAGCAGGGAGCCTGCTTACCCCTCTCTCTCTGCCTGCCTCTCTGCCTACTTGTGATCTCTGTCTGTCAAATAAATAAATAAAATCTTTAAAAATAAATAAATAAATTGGAAGAATAATAGTACTTATTTTGATGCTGTCATGATAACTAAATGATGTACATGAACATACTTAGCAAAGCACTTGACTTTGTTATAATTGCTCAATAAATGTAATCTAATGATAACAATAAGATCCTTGAGGGTATAGTGGGAGGTCCAAGATCACCTTCATCAAAGAAGGTTTGAATGAGCTTTAGGTGTTCTGCAGTAGAAAGAAATCCAGCCAGTTGGGTGGCTGGCTGCCACAGAGCTCTAATCTGAACAACCAGGTAACCCACAATTTTATATTTCTTTTCCCTCAGAGAAGTAGACTAGCCAAAGGGCTCAGAGGTGGGTGGGAGCCTTGCTTTCTCTAAGTGTCCTAAGTGCCAAGTTCCTAAATGTTAATGGACCAGACAAGAAACCAATGAGCTGTGGGCAAAGGGAACCATGAAGAACTTTGCCCTGTGGAAACAGTCTGTGGTGACAGGATAAAGCTTAACTGATGTCTGCTGCTGACACCTGCAGGCTGGGGCCTGCTGCCAGTGCCAGAGAGAAGTAGGCCCTTTGCAGAGACTTCTTTTCCAGTAATGCATTTTTGTATGATTGGGTTGAAATAAGAGTTTTAACAAAGAGATCCCATTGAGTTAATCAGTGATGGGGTAACATGGGTTTGAGGGCTTGCTGTCTGCCAGGCACTGGGGATATACCATGGGCTGTCTCTGCCCTCATGGCACTCATAGACTAAAGGGTAAATGAACAAGCAATAAATAGCCATTAAATCATTTTAACTGTGTCACCGTTTGGAAATATGTAATGCATAGCTTGGAGCAAAGCAATATGTTGTCAGAAGCTGGGAGTCAGCTGGTGTGAAAACTGCCCTAGTTCTGACCCTAATTCAATGTTCAATCTTGAGTAGTTCACTTCCCACCTCTCTGACATTCAATTTTATCAACAGGAAAATGGGACATTTGGCTTTGATGACCTCCAAGCTCGTTTGCAGCTCTGTGAATCTGTGCAAGGGGTTAAAAGCATCCCATTTATGTGTACCCTCAGCCCCAAATGAAATCTTTTTCCTGAAAAAAGGAGATTCCCATAATCCCTTTTATAATCTCACAGACTATCTGCTGAGTCCTAAGGATTAGATATATAAGCCTATTAGTTGTGCTTGGGATGCCAAACACCAAAGATGCTAGCTGTCAGCAAGTATCAAAGGCTACTTCCTCCTTGTGAGGGATCTTGCCTGGCACAGAGGTTAAGAGCATGAATTCTGTTTGGACTATCTCAGATCAAGTAAAGGAGACTCTTTCACTCTCTGTGTGACCTTGGGAAAAACATTTAATCTCCCAGGGCAGCAGTTTCCTCATCTGCTACATGGGTAACCAGGAGAATGATTGTATTCAACAGATAAGGTTGCTGTGGAACCACAGTGAGATAATGGAGGTAACCAGAATGTAAGAAGTACTGTATACATAGAAACTATCATTACTACTTTAAGAAATGAGCTCAGAGCCCCTTGAGTGATGATAGTGCACTGATAACAGGCAGTGGATGGACCCTGGAATCTGGCTAGGGGTGTTTGCTGAGGAGCACTAATAAGGGAACTCTGGGGGCACCTGGGTGGCTCAGTGGGTTAAAGCCTCTGCCTTCAGCTCAGGTCATGATCCCAGGGTCCGGAATCGGGCTCTCTGCTCAGCAGGGAGCCTGCTTCCTTTCCTCTCTCTCTGCTTACCTCTCTGCCTACTTGTGATCTCTGTTAAATAAATAGATAAAATCTTTAAAAAAAAAAAAAGGGAACTCTGCTACTTTACCATGCCCATGGAAAGTAAAGGAAGACTCTAGACTTGCAGTCAGAGGGTCTGACATCTGATTCTGGCTTTATACTGACTCACTGAGTGATTAAGTCAGCCCATCTTTCTGGGTTTCAGTTGGGTTGGGACTGTGAGAAGTCAGTGAGGTCACATAAATGACATTGCTTGGAAAAGTAGGAAGAGCTATATCAAAGTGAACTCCTGCTAGGAAAACTGCATTCAAAGGCAAAGAGGTTAGATAGTGCATGCTCCCTTCCTGGGCTTTCTGAAAATAGTGACACCATATGGTCTGGATGGTTCCCCATTGTTTATCACAAGGCAATGAGAAGAAATGCAAACTTAACGCAGTTTTACTAGCACTCTTCCTGTTAATAAGTACTTTTCTCTGGATGTTGTTTTCCTAAGATGGTATGAACCAGAGGAAGTGTAATGTTGACTGTTGGAAAGCATTCCAGATGAAAGCTGGAACTCTTTGCTCCAGTCCATTTCCCTTCACCTCCCTGTGCTGTTGGAAAGCCCAACTCTCATCCCCACAGGCATCAAGCTCCTCCCCCGGGTGTCTGGGTTTCCTCCCCTGTGTTCTCACCTGTGCCAGCAACCCCAGAAAAAATACAGTCTGACTTCTGGAGTCATTGTATTTGGTAATCAGAGAAGACACAGTCTGAGGACTCTTTCTCCACAGGGTTTTCTTTCTTTTTTTTTTTTTTTTTTTTTTTTAATTTCAACTTGGGTTTTATTTGACACTCAGTCCCATTCACTGGCACTCAGGCTTCACCCTACCCAAATAATCCAGATTCCTTCAGCCCATCTTTTTCAACCATTGAATTTCTTCTAAACTTTAACCTATGGACTATGAACACTGATAGAAGTGGTTTTGTGTGGAAACGTCTTTGCTTGGTGACTTGTGTCATATGAGTTAAGAGTCAGTGTTTGTTGAGCTTCTGCTCCAAACAAAGCAATAGCTGGGCCTCTTGAATGTACAGCTTTGTGGAAAATGTGGTCTCTGTGTCTGAGGCTCTTACCCTATCTCTAGAGAGATTCAACATGGATGTAAGAAAATTGAATTTTAGGGGTGCCTAGGTGGCTCAGTGGGTTAAAGCCTCTGCCTTCAGCTCAGGTCATGATCCCAGGGTCCTGGGATCGAGCCCCGCATCGGGCTCTCTGCTCGGCAGGGAGCCTGCTTCCTCCTCTCTCTGCCTGCCTCTCTGCCTCCTTGTGATCTCTGTCAAATAAATAAATAAAATCTTTAAAAAAAAAAAAAAAGAAAATTGAATTTTAAATATAGGTCAATATGTGGTGAATTCCAAAGGGACAGCACAAGTGCAGTTTCCACAAGGATGTGAGAAATTGGAAACCCATGAGTCAGATACAGCCCACAGATTTTTCTTTCTAAAAACCTGAGTTCTCACATCATCTCTCTTTATCTCAAAAAATCAGTAGATTTGGCAAACTGGACTAGCACTGGAGCACCTCCCTAGCAGAGCACTTGCCACCTTTTAGGCAAGGACTTGCCAGGGCTCACAGCCCCTGCCGTCCACGGCGTCCTCATCTGTACCATGGCCCACTCCCCTCATTCACCTTACCTACATGACTCCTATGGACATTCTAAGTTCAAAAACATGCTGTTATGGCTCAAAAGGCTGAGAACTTGGGGCGCCTGGGTGGCTCAGTGGGTTAAGCCTCTGCCTTCGGCTCAGGTCCTGATCTCAGGGTCCTGGGATCGAGTCCCGCATCGGGCTCTCTGCTCCTCGGGGAGCCTTTCTCTCTCTCTGCCTGCCTCCCTGCCTACTTGTGATCTCTGTCACATGAATAAATAAAATCTTAAAAAAAAATGTGACTACTACAAAATTAAAAAAGAAAAGGCTGAGAACTCATTGGCTGGATAAGATCTCATGGGCATAGGGAACTTCTCACAGCTACTGAAGTCTAGGTGGGATTTTGGCAGACAGGAGATGGTTTTTCAAACAGGGTGTGGTCAGAGGCCTTTAAAGGGAGTATACATCCAGGAGGCAGCAAACAAACCAGCAGGCTGAGCAGAGCGTCTGTGCAGAGAAGCAGCAGGAGTAAAGAGCGGGAATGCAGACTACGGAAGATTTTAGATGCCAGACCGACCTGACTGTGCCAACAGTGAAGATGTCCTGAAGGTTTTCAAGCTCAAGAATACCTTGAGGGAAATGATGTTTTAGAAAGATGCATGGCTAATACATATGAAGGGTTAGAAAGAAGAGAGGTGAGAAGCAGCAACACCACTTCAGAGGCTGATGCAGAAATCCAGATTTGAGAACTAGAGATCTGTGCCTGGCTGAAAGCATCAGGAATGAAGGGCAAATGGCAGGGAGAAACTGTGAGGGAAGGGCTGCCAGAGTCTGTAACTGATAGGCATGCAAGGCTGAGGGAAAGGGAAGAATCACGTAAGAATGCATTGACCAGGCTTGTGGGAGGAGGAGACTTCGAAGACTTCCCGAAGCATGACTTCGGGAAAGACTGTATCATCCTTTCCCAGGTTTGCAAAGAATCTTCTAGAGGGGCCTCCCCCTACCCACCCCCACCCCCCGTCCCTTCAGGAAAGATTCTCATCCAGGCCTTTCCTTTTCAGGAAAAAGATGTGACTCCAGATAAAAATCTACTGCCCAAAGTGCAAGATGCTGGTGTGTGGCTGGAGACCTTGTCAGACACCAAAGCTGCCAAGGCTTTCCCCTCCACGGCCTCCTCCATTGCTGACTTCTTCCTTGCCCTAACCATCTGCAACTCTGTCATGGTCTCCACAACCACACAGCCCCGGCAGAGGGTAAGGATCGCTAAGGGTTGGGTGGTGGGATGGCTGGAAGGAGAGCCAGGGGTAAGAGCTGATGCCCTGAACAGAGAGACAAGACACTTGAGCCCTAGTCACAGTATCACCATTTCATGACTATGACACTTTGAACGTATTCTTTATCCTTACTGGGCCTCGGTTTCCTCATTTTTTAAATAAAATGGAAGAAGTTATATATGCGCTTCCTCTATAGCTTTCAAAGTCTTTATCCGTCTATAGAATAGATATTCAAAGTTAATATTTACTAAGCACTTGGTATGTGCCAGGCCCCATACTAAACACATCATCTGCATTACCATTTAATCATCACAATCCAAAAACCCTGTGAGGTATGTCCTTGGATTTCACAAGTGAAGACGCAGTGGCTCAGAGAGTTTCAGCAACTTAATGAAGGATGTATAGTCAATACACAGCAGAACCATCTATACAACTCCATAATAATGTCACATTACACTGGTCTCTGCTTTTATGTGAGGGCAAAAATTATTATTATTATTATTATAATTAACAACACCATGGGTAAAGTTCTGCCAATTTAGAAATAATGCACCTGGATGGCTGTTTGTAGAAGTTTATACTCTGAATTGTTTTTTAGTACTAAAGATGGATTGGTCTTCAATTATGCACAAACTCTCACCCAAGGTCCCTTATGAGTGACTGATGAGAATAACTGAGTGTTATAACTGGTGGCTATGAAATCAGGAAAAAGAAGGTTCACCCAGGTACCAAACCAGAGCCTCCCATTATTACACCTAGATCCCAAACTGCTCTGAACAGTCATTCCAGCCACTGAAAACTCACCAATTTATCAAAAAATTCTTAGAGAGCTTTGGGAGACAGGAAACATT
>RCUC01146862.1:0-30154 GCA_003697995.1 Taxidea taxus jeffersonii | reverse complement strand
GAGCCCTATGTTGGGCACAGAGATTACTTAAAAATAAAATCTTAAAAAAATGAGCAAGAGGGGCGCCTGGGTAGCTCAGTTGCTAATCGTCTGCCTTTGGCTCAGGTCATGATCCCAGGGTCCTAGGATCCAGTCTTGCATCAGGCTCCCTGCTCAGCGGAAAGCCTGCTCCCTCTCACACTCCCCCTGCTTGTATTCCTTGTCTCACTGTCTCTCTCTGTGTCAAATAATGAAACCTTTAAATAAATAAATAATAAAACCCATCCATAATTTTAAAAAAGAACCAAGAGATATGAAGGAGGCAATTCACAAAAGAAGATATGAAACATCAGCAGGCATATGGAAAGATGTTTTACTTTGTTTGCCATCAGGGAAATCCAGATTAAAGCCACAATGAGATACCAAGTATCTAAAATGAAGAATGCCAGTATTGGGGCACCTGGGTGGCTCAGTGGGTTAAGCCTCTGCCTTCAGCTCAGGTAATGATCTCAGGGTCCTGGGATTGAGTCCCGCATCAGGCTGTCTGCTGAGCAGGGAGCCTGCTTCTCCCTCTCTCTCTCTCTGCCTGCCTCTCTGCCTACTTGTGATCTCAGTCAAATAAATAAATAAAATCTTTTTTAAAAAATATTAAGTGTTGGTTCTGATGGGAAGCACCTGGAATGCTCGTATGCTAGTGTCAGTGCAGCCTGTTACACCCACTTCAGCAAACAGTTTGACATCACCAACTTAAGTCAAACGTTGCTTTCTCTATGACCCAGCAATTCCACACCTAGGGATACATGCAACAAAAATGGGTTCAATGCACACAGGAGACATAAACCAGAATGCTCACAGCAGCATAACCTGTAATAACCCCACATTGGAAACAATGCAAATGTCCACCAAGAGTAGATGAAAATTATCATCACCAGCCACTGGGTGGCTCAGTCGGTTAGGCGTCTGGCTCTTGACTTCCCCTCAGGCTCCACGCTCGGTGGGGAGTCTGCTTGAGGATTCTCTCTCCTTCTCCCCTTACCCCTCCCTCCTCTCATGCTCTCTCGTTCTCTTGCTCTAAAATAAATAAATACATCTTTTTTTTTTTTTTTTGACAGACAGAGATCACAAGTAGGCAGAGAGGCAGGCAGAGAGAGAGGAAGGGAAGCAGGCTCCCCGCTGATCAGAGAGCCTGATGTGGGGCTCGATCCCAGGACCCTGAGATCATGACCTGAGCCTAAGGCAGAGGCTTTAACCCACTGAGCCACCCAGGCGCCCCATAAATAAATAAATCTTTAAAGAAAAGAAAAAGAGTAGGCGATAGGTGGTATAGTCACACAATGAAATATCATATAGTAATAACACTGTACACAACAGACACGACAACATGGATGAATCTATCAAATAAAAGAAACAAGAAAAAACTAGATGCAAAAGAATACATACTGGGACGCCTGGGTGGCTCAGTTGGTTAAGCAGCTGCCTTCGGCTCAGGTCATGATCCCAGCGTCCTGGGATCGAGTCCCGCATCGGGCTCCTTGCTCGGCAGGGAGCCTGCTTCTCCCTCTGCCTCTGCCTGCCTCTCTGCCTGTGCTCGCTCTCTCTCTCTCTAACAAATAAATAAATAAAATCTTTAAAAAAAAAAAAAAAGAATACATACTGTATGAATTATATAAACCTAAAAAATGGGCAAAACTGAGGCACCTGGCTGGGTCAGTTGGTAGAGGACATGATTCTATATCTCAGGTTGTGAGTTCAAGTTCCACACCGGGTGTAGAGTTTACTTTAAAAAACAGGCAGAGGGCACCTGGTTGGCTCAGTTGGTTAAGCGACTGCCTTTGGCTCAGATCATGATCCTAGAGTCCCGGGATGGAGTCCTGCATTGGGCTGTCTGCTCAGCGGGGCTCTGCTTCTCCCTCTGGCCCTCTCCCTTCTCATGCACTCTCTCTCTCAAATAAATAAATAGAATCTTTAAAAAAATGTTTTAAATAAAAAATAAAAATAAATAATAATAAAATAAAAATAAAAATAATAAATAAGCAGAACAAAACCATACTCTTTAGATGGTAAAAGAACAAAGAAAAGCGAGCAAGTGAGTAACATGAAATCAGGAGTGGTTACCTTAGAGAAGAAGGAGAGAAATGTGATGCCAGAGGGTCCTGCAGGGAGCTCCTGGGATGCTGGGAATGTCCTGTGTTTAGCCTGGGTGGCTGGCACAGGGATGTTGGTTTTTTTGGAGTTTTTTTTTGTATTTTTTAGGTGGGGAGAGGATATTGTTTTATAATTATTCTTTAAGCAGTATACTCAGACAATGCAACATTCTGAATGTGTTTTTTTTTTTAATTTTTTTTTTAAGATTTTATTTATTCATTAGTTAGAGAGAGAGCGAGCACAGGCAGACAGAGAGGTAGGCAGAGGTAGAGGGAGAAGCAGGCTCCCTGCCGAGCAAGGAGCCCGATGTGGGACTCGATCCCAGGACGCTGGGATCATGACCTGAGCCGAAGGCAGCCGCTTAACCAACTGAGCCACCCAGGCGTCCCCTGAATGTGTTTTTTTAACTGAACTATGTGAAATTGCCAGTGTCAACCATTTTTAACCTACAAAATGGTAATTTCAGATGGTTCAACCTAATATTTCACAGTAACACCCAGTTTACATGAAGATAACCAGCCATTCAAAATGATGACTGTAAAGGCCATTAATAACTACCTTTGTTATTTACTTTATTTAAAGATTTATTTATTTATTTGAGAGAGAGAGAAAAAGAGAGTGCACGCGAGCGAGTGGGAGAGAATCCTCACGTGAGCGAGTGGGAGAGGATTCTCACTCCCGGCTGAGTGCAGAGCTGGATGCAGGGGCTCGATCCCACGACCCTGAGATCACGATCTGAGCCCAAGCCAAGAGTCACATTCCCAACTGACTGAGCCACCTGGGCGCCCATCATTTATTGATTCAACAAATGTTTCCTGAGGGCTTATTACGAAGCCGGCATACTTCTAGGCACTGGACTAGAGAATTGAATTCTGTTATGGTGCTCGCATTCTAATGGGGGTTTGCAAACGCAAGTGAACGGAGTGGAGGAGAGAGGCCATGAGAGGCCACGGGAGGAAACGCCCGCAGGCAGAAGAAGCAAGTGCACAGGCCGCATGACTGGAATGTGCTCAGTGGAACTGAAGAACAAGGAGGCCAGTGTTCCTGAATCAAAGCGCAGCTAGGGGAGAGTCTGTACACATGAAACGGGAGAAGGGAACAGGGACCCATCACAGACAGCCCCCGTGCCCAGGCAAGGGACTCTGGATTTTATTCGGAGAGTGATGAGAGGCCGCTGGAAGGTTAAGAGCAGGAAGTAGTACGATTTGATTCATAGAGTAGAAGGAACTCTGGCTGTTCTATAGAGAAGGAGAAGGAAGCAGGGATGCCTGTTAAAATGCTACTGCAGCGTCCAGGTGAGAGAGAAGGTGGCATGGACCATGGTGGCAGTGGTGGGAATCAGGACAGGTAGATTTTATAGGTAGAACCCAGGTAGGATCTGTTGATGGACTGCATGGAGAGTAAGCAGAAAAAGAGTTGGTTTTATATATATGTAAATATAAACATATTTATTTTTTATTTTTTTATAATTTTTATAAACATATTTATATTTATGCTTATGTTTATATTTCAGTGAAAGAGAGAGAGACAGAGAGTGAGGGGGGAGGGGCAAAGGAAGAGGGAGAGAGAATCTCAAGCAGACCCCCAGCTATGTGTGGAGCCTGATGCAGGGCTTGATCTCATGACCCTAAGATCACAACCTCAGTTGAAACCAAGAGTTGGACACTTAACTGACTGCAACACCCAGGCACCCTGGTAATGTGTATATTTTTTAAAAAATTGGGATACACCATTCTATGTACAGTATGATCAAAACTCTTCCAAACCTTTTTCTTGCAACACCTGGCTGGCTCAGAGGAGCGTGCAACTCTTGATCTTGGGGTTGCAAGTTCGGACCCCACGTTGGGTATAAAGATTACTTAAAAATAAGATCTTTAGGGGTGCCTGGGTGGCTCAGTCAGTCAAGCGACTGATTCTTGATTTTGGCTCAGGTCATGATCTCAGCATTGTGAGATGGAGCCCCAAAGACGGCTCCACACTCCACGCAGTCTACCTGAGAATCTCTCTCTCTCTCTCTCTCTCTCTCCCTCAGCCCCTCCCCCTGTTTGCGCACATGCCCTCTCTCCCTCTCTAAATAAATTAATTAAATCTTCAAATAAAATAAAATAACAAAATTTAAAAATAAAATCTTAAAACAAAACATGTTCTTTAAGTATTCTCATGAGAAGCTCAAGTATGGCGCCACTCTGCCCCAGGCCTGGAGAAGGCAGAAAAGTGTTCACTGGGGACACAGGAGTTGATACACGTGTTGAAAGAGGGAGGTGGATCTGGTCCAGGTAGGGGTCAGATGGAAAGCAGAGCCTCCGGGCCCAGTACAGAGTGATAGAGAGAGTACCCACTTTGGACTCAGAGACAATCAGCTCAAGTCCCAGGACTGCTGGGTACCACCGGATTAATGTGAAAGTTAAGAGAAAACTTCTGTAATGCACCTATTAGGTGCCCAATAAAGCTATTAAGGACAGTGTTTTTTTAATATTCAGATTTTTTCTTAATTTTTAGATTTTTCTATATTTTGAGTGGAGGGGATGGGGAGTTGACTCAACTCCCATTTACCAGAAAATACAGCAGAGAAAGGAGAAAATAAACTGTTAGGAAAAGAAGAGCTGCTAGTCATCTAGACTTGGGCACAGCTGGGGTCTCAAGTTAGGTAAATCCCACAGTGATGACTAGTCCAGAAACTTAGAGCTCTGCCTGTGATTCTGTCACATAGTCATATCTCCCTCTGCTGGCAGGACTTGGTTTTGCAGGGTAACCCAGGATTACTAAAAGGCCAACACTGCCTTCTTGGTACAATCTCACCCTGACTGGTTCCTGGGACCACAATGGAAGATGATTTTATGGGAATCCCCTGGGAAAGAACTGACTTTGTCACAGAAGACACAGGCAGGCGAGAATTCTACCACTGAACCACCCATGCGTCACAGAAGACACAGGGAAGGGGAGTTTCTTCCTCCCACGGAGCCAACCATAGGTCTCAACTCCTAAGAAACCGTTACTCAAACCAGGACTGAGAAGCAACCATCCTGCCACGTCCACGAGACAGACGACCAGGGTTGAAGGTTTGGAGTCTGAAGACTGTGCCACTTTATGGCAGGGTGTCCTTCCCTAGTCCCTTAGCCTAAAGCTTGGGGTCTTCCTTTTAACAGGATACTAATATTTGACCCTTTCCTCGGCTTGATGTGGGGATGAAGTGAGAAATACATGTGATAACACTTTATTAACTGTAAATCATTCTATAGATATAAGGATTTTTTTTTTTTGCCATTGTTTCTTTGTCTTCCCTCCCCATTTCCTTGCCCTGAAGGTCTTAGAACATTCATTCATTCATTTGCTTAACAATCGATTCTGATTACCTAAAGTCAATATAGTAGTATCATGCTAGGTATGGGGAAAGGAGACACAGAGACAAAGACAACGCTCCTGTCTTCAGGGGGTTCGTGTTATGGGGAGAGAGACAGACTCAGGTAACCATAGTATGAGATAGACTGTATGAGTAGTATAAGACTAGTTAAACAAGGAGCTATACAATTATGAGGAAAGGAAAGATTAATTAGAATAGATAGAATTAGAGGAATCAAGGAAGTCTTCCCAGAAGAGGTGATATTCATACAGGGCTTTCATTTGCTTATAAAAAAAATATATTCCTGAGCACATGTTGTGTGCCAGGAACTGGACTAGTCATTGTGGATGCAAGAATGAACAAAACAGGGGTGTCTGACTGGCTCTGTAAGGGCTTACTTAGCCAGAGCGACTCCATCTCAGTTAAACAACCATTTTGCTGTTTGTGCAGTAAAACTTAAACTGATTTTGCCCCCCACCCCAGGAGGAACTTACTTAAAAGCAAGTCTGGGAAACCAGTAAAATATGGTGGACCAGTCCCTGATAACAGAGCCCAAATACAAGGATAGGTCAGGTCAGATGGAGATAACAGAGCCCAGAATGCAAGGACGAGTCAGGCCAGGTGGAGACATCCAATCAGTAAAGCGCACATACTATCTCCCTAACCACCAAAGAATGTAAACCCCGCCTTTTGGGCACCAAATTTGGGCGCCAATTCTGACCAGAGTGATGGGCTAGTTCAATTTACTACAGGGTAAATTGTAATGCAATTGGCCACCCGCATGTGGCCTAACATGACTATGCAACTTTCTCTGTGTGTTACAATCTCATTGGCCACCTGTGTGTGGCCAGGCTCAACCACATGGCCTTTGCTCTATAAAAGCTAGTCTGTGAGGGGAGGCTGGGGGTCGTCGCTCTCTCCGTAAAAGACAGCCGGCACCGGTCGGTTTGATTCTCGATACTGACGTGAAATAAAGCTTTGCTTGACCTTTGCTTTGTATCAGTCTCGCTCCTTTGATAACGGACCCCATCAGCTCAGTTGATGGAACATGAAACTCTTGATCTCAGAGTCGAGAGTCTGAGCCCCACATTGGGCACAGTTTCCTTAGGGAAAAAGAAGAAAAAGAAAATGAATGAAACAGTCATGTTATATCTTCACAGAACAATAAAAGTGGGCAAATAATTTAATTACAATTATGCTAAGTTCCATGAAAGAAAGTACAGGGAACAAAAAGAATATGTTACAAAGGGATATAAACTAGGTGGGAAAGTCAAGAGATAAACCCTTAGGAATTGACATTCAAACTGAGAACTGAAGGATGAAGAGAAGGTATCTAGGTAAAGATGGTGAGGATAAATGTTCTATGTCGCAGAAACAGGCCCTATGTAAAGGCCCTGTGGTAGGAAGTTGGAAAGGAACTGAGGAAGGCCACTGTAACTAGAGCCCAGGGAGCAGGGGAAGAGTGGCATGAGATGTGACTGGAGATATAATGGGTACCAGACTGTATAGGCCTTTGGGGGCTACATTCATGATTTAGACTTTAACTTAAGAAGAGCGATGAACATTAAAAGTTTTTAAGCATAGAGTGACATGATCAAACGTGTTTTTATTTTATTTTTTTTAAATATTTATTTATTTATTTATTTATTTATTTATTTATTTATTTGACAGACAGAGATCACAAGGAGGCAGAGAGGCAGACAGAGAGAGAAGGAAGCAGGCTCCCCGCTGAGCAGAGAGCCTGCCGCGGGGCTCAATCCCAGGACCCTGGGATTATGACCCGAGCCAATGGCAGAGGCTTTAATCCACGGAGCCACCCAGGCACCCCAAACATATGTTTTTAAAAGATTACTTTGGGGTCGCCTGGGTGGCTCCATGGGTTAAAGCCTCTGCCTCTCTCCACCCAAGTGGCTGGAGACTTAAGTGTGGAACAGGGAAGGAAGAATGGATGATAAAGATGCTGAAAAGGGAAATGCAGGATGTGAACAACTTTGAACATGAAGGACAAAAGGCAGGAAAACTACGAAAACTACGATTTCTTGAATGCCTTCTACATCCTGGGAGTTTTTGCATTATCTCCCTTAATACTCATGTAAACCCTGTGAGTAATGGCAGAATTCTTAATTCTGAGAAAAATAACTATTCAGGGAAGTTTTACTTTACTGAGGATCACACATCTTGTGGGCAATGGGCTTCCAGCCTCCCTTCCATGCAGGAAGATCTGGGCAAGTGCCTTGCCAGGTGGTGGCATCAGGTGGGGAGAATGAGACCAGAATCCCTTTCGTCCAGCAGCACCATGGCATCAGGTGTTAGGCAAAGCAGAGAAAGGGTAGTCCAAAAACCAAAGCCAAATGCAACAAGAAAATAGTCCAAGAGCCAAATGGTTGGTCCATCCAGAAGTCAGGCTGCCGGAGCCAAGAAAGGTTAGTCTACAAAGCCAAAACCCCACCCAGTAATTGGTCCAAAAGCCAAGTTACTCACAAGCTGTACAGACTGATCAAAGAGAGGGTTGAGGAAAGCCAGGAAACTTCACAAGTAAGCAAGCCACCAGCTCAGCCTCGAGCTTCCAGTCGAGCTGCCCTTCAGGTCCTGGGGATTTGAAGATGAACTTTGAAGGTGAAGAACTAAACAAAAATGTCCTCCAGAGAATAACATGATCAGAGATGTTTTGTGCAAAGATTCTTCCGGTGTCTCTGTGGGGAGGGGCCTTGAGGTTTCAGCTAATACTACCTCCTCGATCTGGATCTCAGAGAGGAAGGGCAACTCAGGCTCGGTCCACAGACGCAACTGCCCTCTGCAGAGTAGGACATGGGTAGGACACGGGCTCGGTCCTTGGACTTGAGGAATTATACCTGATTTGTATCCTAGAGGAAAAATACAAAGATCCCCAAAGAGGAACATCAAACACGGATCTGGTCTATTGAGGATACTCAAGAAAGTGAAAGCTGACAGGCAAACCAAACCAGGCCACAAGCATGTATTACGGGCTTGCTTAAAAATAAGTCTTCTCGGGGCACCTGGGTGGCTCAGTGGGTTAACACCTCTGCCTTCAGGGACGCCTGGGTGGCTCAGTTGGTTAAGTAGCTGCCTTCGGCTCAGGTCGTGATCCCAGCATCCTGGGATCGAGTCCCACATTGGGCTCCTTGCTCGCCAGGGAGCCTGCTTCTCCCTCTGCCTCTGCCTGCCACTGTCTGCCTGTGCTCGCTCTCTCTCTCTCTCTCTCTCTAACAAATAAATAAATAAAATCTTAAAAAAAAAAAAACAACCTCTGCCTTCAGCTCAGGTCGTGATCCCAGGGTCCTGGGATCAAGCCCCGCATCGGGCTCTCTGCTCAGCAGGGAGCCTGCTTCCTCCTCTCTCTCTCTCTCTCTCTCTCTCTCTGCCTGCCTCTTTGCTTGTGATCTCTGTCTGTCAAGTAAATGAATAAAATCTTATTTATTTATTTATTATTTATTTGACAGAGAGAGATCACAAGTAGGCAGAGAGGGAGGCAGAGAGAGAGAGGGGGAAGCAGGCTCCCTGCTGAGCAGAGAGCCCAATGCAGGGCTCGATCCCAGGACCCTGGGATCACGACCTGAGCCGAAGGCAGAGGCTTTAACCCACTGAGCCACCCAGGCGCCCCAAAATCTTAAAAAATAATAATAGTAAGTCTTCTCAGGGGCATCTGAGTGGCTCAGTTGGTTAAGCGTCTGCCTTCAGCTCAGGTCCTGTTCCCAGGCTCCGAAGATGAGTTCCACGCCCAGCTGCACATCAGGCTCCCTGCCCAAGCGAGAGCCTGCTTCTCCCTCTCCCTCTGCCTGCCCCTCCCCCTGCTTGTGCTCTCATGCTCTCTCTCTCTCTCTCTCTCTCTGTGTCAAATAAATAAAATAAAATCTTAAAAAAAAAAGTCTTCTCAGGGGTGCCTGGGTGGCTCAGTGGGTTAAGCCTCTGCCTTCACCTCGGGTCATGATCTCAGGGTCCTGGGATGGAACCCTGCATCCGGCTCTTCTCTGCTCAGCAGGGAGCCTGCTTCCTCCTCTCACTCTGCCTGCCTCTCTGCCTACTTGTGATCTCTGTCTGTCAAATAAATAAATAAAATCATTTAAAAAAAAAGTCTTCTCATCAGCAGAAGTGTTTATTCATTGTTTCATCTGAGTCTCACGGCCACTCTGTAGAGTATTATTCCCCTTCCCCTATCCAACGGTTTTATTTTTTTTTTAAAGATTTTATTTATCTATCTATCTATTTATTTATTTACTTACTTACTTAAAAAGGGAGGGGAGGAGCAGAGGGAGAGGGACAAGCAGGCTCCCCGCTGAGCCCAGAGCAGAGGGGGGCTCCATCCCAGGACCCTGAGATCATGACCTGAGCCAAAATCAAGAGTTGGAGGCTTAACCCACTGAGCCAGCCATGCGCCCTCTAGTTGTTTTAAACAAATGCGGAAATTGAGGCTAGAGCATGATAAGAGATTGCCCAAAGTCACACCATTTTGGATGGCGATCAGAAGTGCAAGTTGAACCCAAGGTTTGTTTTATGCAAATTCCGTGTCTCTTTCTGCTATAAAAAAAGAAATTGATCAGGGAAGATGTCCAGAGGAGGAAGTGCCTGAACTGCGCCAGTGGCAGGCTGCCAGGTGTAGAAGGGTGACAGCGCCCTCTGGGCAAAGGCACAAGGATGCAACACAGCACAGTCACTTAAGAAAACAAAACACGGTTCTTAGAATGTGAGGTCCTTGTGGTCCAACTCCTAGAATGGGGCCTGGGGCTCAGCAGGCCCCGGGGAACTGCTTGAAGGAATGAACTTCCGGAACGCAGGTTCTCTGGGGGAGAGTACCTGGAGAGGAGGTTGGGCAATTAGGCCGGGGTCAGAAGATGGTGGGGCTTGTATACAATATGGAAGGCTAGAAGAAGAGGAAGAGGAGGAAGGCAGGGGACCCGGGTACATATGCAGAGAAGACGTGAGGTGAGAATCAGCAGGAAGGTGGCTGCAGGAGACAAGAGGAAGGCCAGAAGTAAAGCAGGCTTAGGGGAAGGGAAGAATCCAGAAGCATTCAGGAGTCAAGGTGCCTAACGACCCTCCGAAGGGAAGGGGTGACGTGTCCACGTCTGCAGGCTGAAAGGCAGGAGCAGTGGAGGGATGGAGGATGGTGCCTTTGGAGGGAACAAGTGTGGGTGGTGGATGCCCCAGTCCCAAGTAGGCTGCGACCTCAGCAGTCCCTCTTAGGTTGCGTGCCAGAGAGGGAGGGGCCTCCCGGACCAGAGAAGGCATCAGCAACCTGCCAGAACCCGGTTAACAAAGGCAGGACTACAATTCCCAGCATGCTCGGGCCCAGTGGGGAGACGGCGGGCGGTGGCTGCGCCGCACCCGCCTGGTGGGCGCGGGACCCGGGTCGGCACCCGAGCCTGTCATTCGGGAGGGGTCTGCGGGGGTGCGAGCGGGCGATGTACCCTTGTCCCCCGCGCGCCGGCCGCACCGGGCTCGCGCCTCCCGCCCCGCGGCCCCGCCCCTTGCCCCACCCCAGCCGGGCGGCTTAGCTGGGGCCGCAGCGCGGCGGCAACATCACTCTCGCCGCCGCTGCTCCGCCCCATCCCCTTCTGTTTTTCTCTCTCATTCTCCGGTGGCAGCGGCGGGGAAGGTGGAGGCAGGGGCAGCAGCAGCCGCGCGGGCTGCAATGAATGATCCCCCAGCGCGGGGGGAGGACTCCAGGTGAGCCTCTGCCCTCGGGAGGGCCGGGACCCCCGGCCGCCCAGGACCGGCAGCCCCCGCCATGGATCCCTAGAAGAGGAGGAGGAGGAGGAGAAGACAGCTTCGCCGCCCACCCCCATCCCATTTTCCTCTTCCTTTATCTCATTGTTGCCGTAGCTGTTTACGGCAGCGCTCCCTCTGCCCCAGCATGGGGCGGGCTCCGGGCACTGCCATTCGGCCGGCGCGGCTCCCGCGGCTGCCGGGGGATTCTGCCTAATTCTCCCCTGCGCCGCCGGTGCAGCGAAGACCGGAGAGCGGTGGAGGCCCGGACTGCAGCAGCGGCGGGGCCACCTCCCAGCATCCCCACCCTAGGAGGCTGCATGCGGATTGAAGAGCGGCGCCTGGGGGCTGGGCTGGCCCCGCTGATCCCGACCTAGGGAGGCCAGCAGGACCGCCCAGGCTGCGGAGGGGCCCTGGGGAGCAGGAAGGACAGAGCATCAAGATGGCCAGTAAAACCAAGGCCAGCGAGGCCCTGAAGGTGGTGGCCCGGTGCCGCCCCCTCAGCCGGAAGGAGGAGGCTGCTGGTCACGAGCAGATCCTAACCATGGACGTGAAACTGGGCCAGGTGACCCTGCGGAACCCCCGTGCTGCCCCAGGGGAGCTGCCCAAGTCCTTCACCTTTGATGCCGTGTATGATGCCAGCTCCAAGCAGGCAGACTTATATGATGAAACCGTGAGGCCCCTGGTAGACTCGGTACTTCAGGGTTTCAATGGCACGGTGTTTGCCTATGGCCAGACGGGCACCGGCAAGACCTACACCATGCAGGGGACCTGGGTGGAGCCCGAGCTGCGGGGGGTCATCCCCAATGCCTTTGAGCATATCTTCACCCACATCTCTCGCTCCCAGAACCAGCAGTACCTGGTTCGGGCCTCCTACCTGGAGATCTACCAGGAGGAGATCCGGGACCTGCTCTCCAAAGAGCCTGGCAAGAGGCTGGAACTGAAGGAGAACCCGGAGACTGGTGTCTACATCAAGGACCTCTCCTCCTTCGTCACCAAGAATGTCAAGGAGATCGAGCACGTGATGAACCTGGGGAACCAGACCCGGGCGGTGGGCAGCACGCACATGAATGAGGTCAGCTCCCGCTCCCACGCCATCTTTGTCATCACTGTGGAGTGCAGCGAGCGGGGCTCAGATGGCCAGGACCACATCCGTGTGGGCAAGCTCAACCTGGTGGACCTGGCTGGCAGTGAGAGGCAGAACAAGGCAGGCCCCAATGCCCCTGGAGGGACAGCCACACAGTCCACGGGTAGTGGCAGCGGTGGGGGTGGTGGCGGCGGCAGCGGCGGCGGCGGCGGCGGCGGCGGTGGTGGTGGAGAGAGGCCTAAGGAAGCCTCCAAAATCAACCTCTCGCTGTCTGCCCTGGGCAACGTGATTGCTGCTCTGGCAGGCAACAGGAGCACCCACATCCCCTACCGGGACTCCAAGCTGACCCGGCTGCTCCAAGACTCTCTAGGGGGGAACGCCAAGACCATCATGGTGGCTACTCTGGGGCCGGCTTCTCACAGCTACGACGAGAGCCTCTCCACCCTGCGCTTTGCCAACAGGGCCAAGAACATCAAGAACAAGCCCCGGGTGAACGAGGACCCCAAGGACACGCTGCTGCGGGAATTCCAGGAGGAGATCGCCCGCCTGAAGGCCCAGCTGGAGAAGAAGGGGATGCTGGGAAAGCGGCTCCGGAGGAAGAGCAGCCGCAGGAAGAAGGCTGTGTCGGCCCCAGCTGGGTACCCCGAGGGGCCAGTGATAGAGGCCTGGGTGGCCGAAGAGGAGGATGACAACAACAACAACCACCACCCGCCCCAGCCCATCCTGGAGTCAGCCTTGGATAAGAACATGGAGAATTACCTGCAGGAGCAGAAGGAGCGCCTGGAGGAGGAGAAGGCAGCCATCCAGGATGACCGCAGCCTGGTGAGCGAGGAGAAGCAAAAGCTGCTGGAGGAAAAGGAGAAGATGCTGGAAGACCTAAGGCGGGAGCAGCAGGCCACGGAGCTGCTCGCGGCCAAGTACAAGGTAAGGGCCCCAGACAGCAGCGGGATTCCAGAGGTACCCAAAGGGATCTGGGCTGGCAGGCTTTTCGTGGAAGGTCTTTGATCCTACTTGAAGTGAGATGTCCTCCCTCAGCACAACACGCTTGCCTTCCTGCCCAATACTCCCCTGGAGCAGCCAGGGAAATAAATCCCCACAATTCTGGGCTGCCGGGCAGAGCCTCCCAGGAGCATTTAGGAGGACAGACAACCCCCCACACATACACAGACACGCAAAGCAAAGCAAAGAGCTTGGGTTGGTCTGACCGACTGCCTGTCAGTCTCTGCTGGTGGCTGTCAGGATCAGTCAGGTCCTTGGGGTGACCAGGCAGGTCCTCAGCCTCATTTGAGAGTGGGTTCTCTTGCATAGCCACCTCCCCTGGGACTTCCTCCCTCTCTAGCACCTTCACGCCTCACACCATATTAATAATATCTGACATTTAGATAGCACTTCCCAATCTACCAAATGCCCCACAGACATGATCTCATCTGATCCTTAGCCATCCAGGGTACTGGTTCTTAAGTCCCCATATTATAGGTGAGGAACTAAGGCTCAGAGGTGACATGACCAAGGTACCATCGTACCAGGTGGCAAAGCTGAGCTGCAGCGCAGGAGCGCTGGGCTCTTTTGGTACTGGGATAGCCAGAGGGGCTAGGAATGGATCCTGCCCCCTGAAAGCAGTCCGTGGGACCCATGCAGGGCCCAGTGCTTGCTAGAATTAGGAAGGAGATCCAGAAATCATGGGGAGGGTAGGCGAGAGCACTGGGCTCTACCCTGGAGAACTGGAGTCTAGGCCTAGCTATTCTATCGCTCATCGAGTGACCTTGTGTAAGTTGCTTTCTCCTTTCCTAAAGCCTCAGTTTCCCTTTTTGTAAAACTGAGGTGGCCTGGGTGATCTCTGAAGCTCTTTGAACCTGGGAAGCAAACTGCGCCCCCCCCCCGCCCCCCCAGGCCTCATCCCAGCAAGATCTAATTTCCCATTTCCCTGAGAGCTATCCAGGCCTTCCTGACCGGGGCCTCCAGGCACAAGGTGGGGCTAAGCTACAGAGGTCTTTGCCAGACCAGCCACAGACCTGTTCACTTTCATTGCTGCAGATGTTCCAGGCATTTCCAGGTCCCTGGACTCCTCAGTGCTGAGGGTTGGAGGAAGGACACAGGGAACCAGGAGCTGATCACTTGCTGGAGAGAACAAAACATTGCTATTTTTTAATGCCCTCTCAAGAGTGTGGGCTGGGGAGCAGGGAACTCAGCCTGGGGAGGAGGAGTGGCCGCTGCTGGGAAGCGGGGCAGATGAGCTGTGTGCCATTGTCCGGGTTATGGGAATGTGCTGCTGCACAGGGGCTCTGGCCTTGTGTCTTTAATATTTAATTCACCTCCATGAGCTCAGCAAGGGTCCTGCTGAGATGCTTCCTCAAAGAATGGCCCAGAGGCCTGGCACCTTGGGAGCCATCTGGGGAGAAGCAAGATGTTAGCCAAATAGTTAGACTCAGCCCTCCCTAAGAGGAAAGGAATCCAGGCAATCTGGTGCTTTCCACTGGAAAATCTTACATGGGCAATCTGTCATTAGTTTTATTACCAAGGGAAGCCCCTTCCCCCTCACTTCCCTTCTCCACCCTCATTCCCCTGGGAGGTACTGAAGCACACTTCAGCCCTGAGGCAATGGGAGAGGGGTTGGTGTGAAGGACCTAGCAGATCCTTCCCATTGGGAACAATGGGATCTCCCATTGTTGGCAACTGACTGGCTCCCTCGGTAAGATTCTTGGATCTAAGGCAGTGTGGGGCAGAGATAATAGGACAGTCAAGAAGTCAGGGCAGCCAGCGCCAGAATTCTTGCACTAGAGGTATGGTCCACAGAACCCTCCTTAGAGGTGGCAGAGGCCTTGGGAAACTGAGGCCTGGATTTGCCCAGGGCCATATTGGTGAGTTAACGAGATCCCAGACTCTATGCTTGATCCAGCCTCTTCCCCTTACGCCCGAGTCCTAATGTTACCCATGCTACCTGATAATCAGAATAATTCATTTTTATGTAACACTCTGACATCTTCATCTCAAGCAACCCCAAGAGATGGGTGTTCCAGTCCCCATTTGACAGTTAAGAAAACCAAGACGGGAGAGCTTGAGTGTCTGTCTCTGTGCCCCTGTGCTGAGAAATAGTGGAGCCAAGACTGGGACTCGGGTCTCCTCATGCTCCCGGACCCCTGCTTTTCCTAAGTCATCACCATCCCTCCAAGTCTGCTCACTGTGTGACTCAGGGCCAAAGCCTTTGCCTCTCTAGGCCTCAGGTTTCTATTCTCCTAATGAAGAGAAGTCTGACATATCTCCCTGGAGACTGGGTGACACGGTCATTATGTGCCAGGCTTTCAGACATGAGTGAAGGGGGCGGGTTGGCTAGGAAATTCCAGGAGGGGAATGAGTCCGTATCCTGTGACTTCATGTCACACCCAGCCCAGGACAAAGAGCAATAAGACAGCTTGAGTGGCGCCTGGACAGAGAACCCCCACCTCTTCCTATCCCCAAGGCACGGCCTGATTCTGTGTTGGATCTTTCTAGGATGGAGGAAACAATTTGAGGGCTCTTGAGGGATCACAGATTAGAGGGGAGGAGCACATCAGAGATAATCCCAGGCCTGCCTATTTCACAGCTTTGTGCCCAAGATTAAGTGAGATCATTAGTGGGAGGGCATTGGAAATAAGTTGAAAGGACCAAATAAAAGGAGGGGCATTAACAGCAACAGGGTGGCCTCTGTCGATCAAGCCGGGGTCCGGCGATCTGGGGGACTGACATCTTTGCTGTTAGCTTGACTCTTTTCTCCACCCCCGCACCCCCACTGGCCGATCCCAGCTGCCTCACCACAACCCTACAGCCCTGGAAGCAGAACCAGGCAAGAAAGATCCAGGAAGACTCAGAAGAGAGGGAGCTCGGGTCCCTCCTGGAAATTAACTGAGCTTTTGCTCCCCATCTGCTGCACACTCTCTCCAGTCCCCACTTCCGAGTTAGAGCAGCAGCTCCCCTAATCGCCTCCCCCCATTCCCTTCTTCCAGTTCACACCACCCTCTGGGGGCAACCAAGCCAGAGCCTGGACGACCTA
Organism: Taxidea taxus jeffersonii; assembly: GCA_003697995.1. NCBI lineage: Eukaryota > Metazoa > Chordata > Mammalia > Carnivora > Mustelidae > Taxidea > Taxidea taxus. The sequence goes on along the minus strand of RCUC01146862.1, from coordinate 13,852 downwards.
CTGCCCTCATTCACTCTGACTCATCTTAGAGTCTGGCTCGCCTGCTTCCCCCCACCTCCAGGCTCTTCGTCTCCTTTGTTCTCCCCTCACTGTGTACAAACACCATGCCTGTCTCCTTGGAGTCTCCTTTCATCTCTCCTTCCATATTCACTGTGGGCCCCAGGGGATGTGAGGGTGTGCAAATGTGTGCGGGCTAGTGATTGTGATCAGGGCCCGGTTTCTCACTAATCATTAGCAGCCCTTCCTTACGTAGTATACCCGGGGGGCTTATCCCCAGGGGGCTTGGCAGCACGCTAGGCCTGTGAGGAAGGGGGTGCAGGGAGAGTCACAGACCCACAACTCAGGCTGGGGCTCAGATGTTCGTGCACAGTGTGTGGACTGCAGTGAGGACCGGTGAAAGCGCGTGGATGGGTTGAGAGAAGGCCCACTTTACTCACATTTCATTGTGCAAGATGCTTGACTTTTGAACTCAGTTTTTTTGAGGGCTTGGACCAGGTGATTTCTCTAACTGATCCTACATTCTTAGAAGGAAGGAAGGGTGGCTAAGGGACGTTAGGGCTGTAGATGGCACAAAATGCAGGTTTCAACTAAAAGGAGGAATGGAAGAGGCGCTGCCTGTTTATCGCCACGTGAGCAGGTCTGGAGGGAGAAGAGGGAGACAGAGCTGGGCCGGCTCTGTCTGCAGCGGGTGTAGAAGAGAGAACCTGCAGAAGTGGCGCCCACAGCCAAAGGGGTGAGGCCATCACAGAGAATACAAACTACATTGAATGCTTACTGTCCACTCCGTGGCTCCCTCTTCTTCCCCTCCACCTCTCAGCATGGGGATTAACCACAAAAAGGTACGCAAGAGGGATTTTCAAGCCCCAGAAACAGCAGTCATCACAATAATGATGCTGTTTCTGTAACACCTGCTATGTGCCAAGCACTGTACTACTTGTGATGTACACATAATCGAATTTAATCTGCGCAAGCACCTTCCAAGAACGGTGTTGTTGCTCTTCCCATTTTAGATCTGAGAAAACTGACGCCCATAGAGGTTAAGTAACTTGCCCAAGGCCTCATAGTTTTATGTGGCAAATCTAGTTGAGCCCAGGTTGGTTAAACACAAAATGTGATCTCCTTTTATGCTTCAAGATTTGGAATATCAGTTTGGGGAACTGGTTCCTAGGTGAAAACTGGCAGAAGCTTGTGCCCTGGAATTTGAGGCGACAAAATCCAGTGGGCAGCTGGAAATGGATCTGTGGGGTTTAAAGCAAACAGGAGACTAGCAATGGAGATGGGGGCCTGTCTGTAGAAGAGAGCTCAAATGGGACCCAGGCCCTCCATTCTTGACACTCTCTCTGTCTAATAAATGAGTTCCCAGATCAGGGCCTCCCATCCTGTTCTCTGCAGACCTTATTTTGCAAAGTGCTGTATTCGGATCATGTGCATCAGATACAGACAGGCCTGGGTTTCATGAAAGACCTCAGTCACCTCATCTATAAAAGAATAACAGTACTGACGTTAATGTTATTGAGAGGATTAAATGAGATAATGTTAAAGTGCTCTGCACACTTCCTGGCATGTAAGCACAGCTGTTTATTAGCGCCTAATGGACAGTCTCCCTTGGCTTTGCCTTGATAAGTCAAACACACCATATTTTAGACTGGCATTCAAGACCTAGCAGAGACCGGCTGCCATATGTCTCCTCCATCTTGCCCACCCAAGCAAGCTACTCCAGTGGGAGAACCTCACAGCCAGCTGGTCTACCTCTATCTTTTGAACCTAGTGTGTACTTCACTGCCTTTCTGCTGTTGGCACTGTTTTTTATATCCTGGATTGTTCTGGTAGCCAGGGGGTAGGAATTAGGAGAGCAGACTAAGCTCAATATAAAGAACTTCTTAACACCTAGAAATGGACCGCTCCTAGAGGTAGCAGGCTCCAAACTGTGGAAGTGCTCAAGAAGAAATGGAATGTCAGAGTTGCTCTAAAGGGATTCATGTATCAGCAAAACCATTAATCGTGATGGCCTTTAAAGTCTCCTCCTCCTAAAAGTCCTTGATTGTTAAAATTACCCTTTTTGCGGGGGGGGGGGGGCGCCTGGGTGACTCAGGGGGTTAAGCCTCTGCCTTTGGCTCAGGTCATGATCTCAGGGTCCTGGGATGGAGCCCCGCATGGGGCTCTCTGCTCAGCGGGGAGCCTGCTTCCCTTCCTCTCTCTCTGTCTGCCTCTCTGCCTACTTGTGATCTCTCTCTGTCAAATAAATAAATAAACTCTTTAAAAAATAAAAAGAGAGAGAAGAGAATGGAGAGGAAAACAGGGAAGAAATAGAAGGGGACAGGGAAGAGGGGAAAGAGAAGTGGAGTCATAAAGGCAGAGGGCAGGAAGGAGAGAGTGGGTAGAGGGCTGAACAGCAGGGATCCTAGGGAGAAGCCCCAGTGGGAGAGAAAATGCTATAGGGGACAGTAAACTACTCATCCCTGGCAGTTTTATCATTTCACAGAATTGTCACGAGCTGGGGGCATTTTGTAATTCTAAAGATTTGACTGGCAGGAAGCATTGAAGACTAATACATTTCCATCAGAGGTCTGGGGCTTCGAGTTACATGGAGGCTCGCAGGCCTTTGGGTCCAGTGTTGGGTTTCTCCCCATGTGCTTTGGCTGGAGGAGTGTATTATGCACGGCCCTCAGTCACCGCCAGCCCCCAGAGAGCACGACTGCATGAAGTGGGTGTGATAATGTTCTCTTTGTGCTCTGAGGACTAGGGGAAGGGCCTGGAATGCAGCTGGAGAAGGGCACCCTTCTCTGGCCATGTCCTGCTAGCCAATTTTACCTGGCCAGTCTTGCATACTTCTGGAGCCTTCTAGGCCTGGGAACTGCGGAGCCAGGTGGCCTGAGAAGATAAGAAGATAGTGGGGCACCTGGGTGGCTCAGTGGGTTAAGCCTCTGCCTCAGTGTCCTGGGATCGAGCCCCTTATTGGGCTCTCTGCTCAGCAGGGAGCCTGCTTCCCCCGGCCCCCGCCTGCCTACTTGTGATCTCTCTCTCTCTGTCAAATAAATAAATAAAATCTTAAAAAGAAGAAGAAGAAGAAGAAGGTTCCCTCCTCCCACAAATGCAGCCCTTCCCCCCCCCCCTTCCCCCCCCCCCCCCCCCCGCCCCCATGCTCTGGGTTCAGGGGCCACTTGCTCTGGTGGTCTGGTCGATCTGGAATTTGTAATATCTTAAGAAATTCCTGGGCATTAACTCCCGGTCAGACTAAAGAGTTACTTCTTAGTTGTCTCCCTTTCCTGCCAGAGTCCCCAGCAGAGGAGGACCACGACCTGGGCTGCTCTGTTTCTATAGCACTAGGTAATGGGCCTACAGGCTTTCTCCTTTCTTGAGGTGAGTCTGCAAGATAATGGCAACAATAGTAATGACGATGACAGCTGCCATTTCTTTATTTATTTTATTTTATTTTTTTTAAAGATTTTACTTATTTATTTGACAGAGATCACAAGTAGGCAGAGAGGCAGACTGAGAGTGGGGTGAGGGGGAGCAGGCTCCCCGCTGAGCAGAGAGCCCAATGCCGGGCTCAATCCCAGGACCCTGGGATCATGACCTGAGCCGAAGGCAGAGGCTTAACCCACTGAGCCACCCAGGTGCCCCTTTACTTTTTTTTATTTTAAAAATATTTATTTATATATTTATTTATTTGAGAGAGAGAAAGTGCGAGAGTAAGAGAGCACAAGGAAGGGGAGTAGCAGAGAGAGCAGAAGAGGGAGCAGGAAAAGCAGACTTCCCACCAAGCAGGGACCCCAGTGTGGGGCTCCATCCCAGGACCCTGTGATCATGACCTGAGCCGAAGGCAGACACTTAACCAACCGAGCCACCCAGGTGTCCCGACAGCTACCGTTTCTTTAGTGCATGTCTAACACCAAGCATGCCGCTGTTTTCATGTGCATTCGTTTTCTTTAACCCTCACAATAACACCATGAAGTAGTACTATTTTAATCTCCATGTGACAAATGAGGATGCTGAGACTCCTTAAGGAAGGAACAACCCAAGGTCATATGCCTAGAGGTATTATGGCCAAAATAGGAGCCTGTGTCTGCCTGACTCCAGAACCAATGATCTTTACCCCTCCACACTGTACTACCAGCTTCGGAAATGAACGATTCCTGCCAGATCCCTAGCTAATAGGCCCCAGTGGGAGCTCTTGCCTGCTGAGATGCTTAGCTCAACCCATCTCCGTCCTTCCTATGATGCAAACCCCCAGCCTCTGACTCACCTGGCTCCATCCACTCATATAACCAACAAATCTTTTTAAGTACCCATAACCAAGAACATAAATCAGTAAGTATAGTTAATGAAGTCTTCAAATTATTTAGATTTCTGGAAGGAATCACGAGAATTCACTAATAATAGTTATTTCTAGGAATTTTAGTGGGGAAGGGGAGGCTTTTATTTTTCACTTTGTACTTTTTTTACTTTTATCTTTTTACTTTTACTACAAACACATATTTTGTTAAGTAAAAACTAACCTAAAAATTTAAGTGAGAAAAAAATATAAAAGAAATGTGTTAATACCTCTTTGGAAGATTGGCTTAAAATTAATGTGTAACTGGGGTGCTGGGATGGTTTAGTTGGTTGAGCGTCGGACTCTTGATTTCCGCTCAGGTTATGATCTCAGGTCATGGGATTGAGGCCTGGGTCGGGCTCTGTGCTCAGCATGGAGTCTGCTCGTCCCTCTCCCTCTGCTCCTTTCCCCTCCCTCCCTCTCTCTCTCTCTCTGGGATAAATAAGTAAAATCTTTTTTAAACAAATGAATAATTGGGGCATCTGGGTGTCTCAGTTGGTTAAGCGTCTGCCTTCGGCTTGGGTCATGGTCTCAGGGTCCTGGGACAGAGCCCCTCGTTGGGCTCTCCACTCAGTGGGGAATCTGCTTCTCCCTCTCACTCTCCCTCTCTGTTCTCTCTCTCAAATAATTCAATAGAATCTTTAAAAATAATAAATTAAAGGGGCGCCTTGGTGGCTCAGTTGTTAAGCGTCTGCCTTTGGCTCAGGTCAGGATCCCGGGATCCTGGGATCAAGCCCCACATCGGGGCTCTCTCCTCAGGCGGAAGCATGCTTCCTCCTTCCCACTCCCCGTGCTTGTGTTCCCTCTCTTGCTGTGTCTCTCTCTACCAAGTAAATAAATAAAATCTTAGATAATAATAATAAATTAAAATTTTAAAAATAATTAAAAATGAATAATTGAGGGAGATCCAGTATGATAATAATTCTCAGTGATACCCAGTTATGGGCAATCCTGTGACCTCAGACAAGTCCCTTCCCCTCCCAGGGACTATAAGAAATCATCCGTAGAGGGGCGCCTGGGTGGCTCAGTGGGTTAAGGCAGCTGCCTTCGGCTCGGGTCATGATCCCGGGATCATGGGATCAAGCCCCGCATCGGGCTCTCTGCTCTGCGGACAGCCTGCTTCCTCCTCTCTCTCTCTGCCTCTCTGCCTACTTGTGATCTCTGTCTATCAAATAAATAAATAAAATCTTAAAAAAAAAAAGAAATCATCCGTAGATGCTTCCTTGCTTTCAGTACTATTTGCTGATTCACCTGGGAAGCAGCAGGTCAGGAGCCCAGGGTTAGAGGTCAGCTCGAATGACAGGCAGTAGGAACGGAGAGGAATGACCAAGCATTGCCTGGGAGCCACCGTCCACATGACCCTGGGTGACCCACGTAAGCCCCTTGGGCCCCGTGCCTCGGCTGTCAAATGCTGAGTCTGCACTTGAAGCCTACTTAGGTCTTCTCCAGTCCTGACACTGTAGCATTCTATTGTTGGCCAAAAGGGAATAGGGGGGAAGGAGGAAGGTAGGGAATAGGTTTGAGGTGCTTGTGGTTGTCTCACTGAAGTAGAAGGGCTGATTTTTTTTTTCTTCCTGCTTTTTCTGAGGAGCATCGAAGCACTGCTGGGCATCCAACTCCCCGTCCGGGGCAAGGCTGTGGGTAGAGTCCAGCTAACCTCACTCCCCAGCCGATACGTTTCCTGAGCCCAAACTGTCTCCTTCTTGATGAGAGAATCCCCAGCATTTGAGACTTACATCATTTCTGTTGTGCCTTAAGCCATCCAAGGGGACTGAAGGCAGGAAACGGTCTGGGTCTCCTGATTTTTGTTCCCCAGGGCAGAGAATCACTGAACATAGCACTGTTCTTCCCTTTACCGTGTCTCCTTTGTTTCTTTTTCCCTTACTGCTGGCTTTTCAAGATCTATAACCAGGGAGCTCCAAAAGGAGAAATGGGTCTGTGGCAGTTGAAGTGGCTGTAATAACAGTGGGAAGCAAAGACAGTCCACTAATTGGGGTTTTTTGCTCTTGTGATGAGTTGTGAGTACCTGTCAATCAGATACTGATTGACAAGTAACCACTGACATGGGATTGTACTTTATCACTTACGGAGTACTTTCATGTCTGTTAACCAACTCACCATTCTTACCAAGCCTGCAAGGTTAGTGGGCGCTCTCTTCCATTTTCCAGATAAGAAATCGGATTCCTAGGGACGCCTGGGTGGCTCAGTTGGTTAAGCGGCTGCCTTCGGCTCAGGTCATGATCCCAGCGTCCTGGGATCGAGTCCCACATCGGGCTCCTTGCTCGGCAGGGAGCCTGCTTCTCCCTCTGCCTCTGCCTGCCTCTCTGTCTGCCTGTGCTCGCTCTCTCTCTCTAACTAATAAATAAATAAAATTTTTAAAAAAATTTATAAAAAAAAAAAAAAGAAATCGGATTCCTAGATTTCATAGCAAATAGGGTGGCAGGGGCTCCTGGGAGGCTCAGTGGGTTAAGCCTCTGCCTTCGGCTCAGGTCATGATCTCAGGGTCCTGGGATTGAGCCCCGCTCTCTGGGCTCTCTGCTCGGCAGGGAGCCTGCTTCCCCCCTCTCTCTCTGCCTGCCTCTCTGCCTGCTTGTGATCTCTGTCAAATAAATAAATAAAATCTTAAAAAAAAAAAAAAATAGGGTGGCAGAGTGTGTACTAGCATTCAGACTGTCTTACCTGCCCAGTGCTCTGGCTGTTGTCCCTCCATGGAACCCAGAGGCAGCCTTTCCCATGAGCATCCCAGCACTTGGCCTCTCTCAGGGAGGCTAGGGATCCTGACAACCTCCCGAAAGCACGTAATTAACACTCACCCACTCATCTCAGAGGCCCCCATAAGACAACTCATGCAGAAGCATCTTCAGCAGAGATCTGCCTGGTTTAGCTCACAGAGAAAGAAATGGTGCCCTGAGCTTTCCTGATGGCTCCTGATATGACAAAGTTACCGAGACCACATGCTGCCGCTCTCGGAGGCATCTTGCTGCCTGAGCCTGGGAGAAAGCTGTGGCCCAGGGAAAGGGACACCAGTGGAATTAAGAGGCTGGTGTTCAAATCTCACCTCTGCCATTTGCTGGCTCCATAAGCTGGAGGGAGTCCGTTCACCTGTCTGAATCCCGGTTTTCTTTTATGTCCAGTGGGGATCATACTCGTTATCTCGCATGGTTCTTATGGTGATTAAATAAGATGATTAGTTTAAAAGGGACCTAGCCCAGCCACAGGCACGTGACAAGTTGCCTCTGAGACTCCTGTCTCCTTAGCATGTGAGAGATGAGCTGGCAGTGGCCGAGCGGAGCCTGTCTGGCTTCTCTGTGAAATCATACCTGATAGTATCTTCTCAGATGAGTGGCTGGCTGGGCCTGGCTGTCTCCTCTCTGGCTTTTCAGATCAGCCTTAATGAGTACTGGGCGGGGGGGGGCGTCTGGGGGGCTCAGTGGGTTAAGCCTCTGCCTTCGGCTCAGGTCATGATCTCAAGGTCCTGGGATGGAGCCTGGCATCAGGCTCTCTGCTCAGCAGGGAGCCTGTTTCCCCCTCTCTCTCTGCCTGCTTCTCTGCCTACTTGTGATCTCTGTTTATCAAACAAATGAATAAAATCTTTGAAAAAAGTTTAAAAAATAAATGAATACTGGGGCTTCCTCCCTCTTCCTTCTGGTCTTGCACCCCGGTTGCTCCTTGATTAGGAAGGGGTGAGCCTCTGAATATCCCCAGTTGAGTCTGTAGACTCACATGGTCCCTGTGATGGGCTTGGCGGTTCGCTGTCACTGCAGCTGACCTGCCTCCAAAATCGGGAATCAAGACCCTGATCCAAGTGGGAAATTATTCGGAAAGAGCGTAGTTGATGTAGGAACAGATACATGTAAAAATGCCCTAATTGTGAGACTCCAGGCTTAGACTACTCCATCTCTGGGCCTCCTAGATTACAGGATTACAGTTTCCTAATCTGTAAGCAAAGAGGATTGGGATGGAGGGTTCACTGAGGCTGCCTTAGTTACGCCGCTTGTAGTGGTTTCTCAAAAGTCAGACCATGGTCCCGAGCTCCCTGCCCTGCCTCTTCGACCTCCACCGCAGCTAGCCTTTTAGTTACACTGGATTGATTTAGAACCAGTAAGACCAAACCCAGTCCTATCTGCAGGTCCCACCCACCTATCTTTTGCCATGGGGGATCACAAAGGCAGCATTAACTCCAGAGGCTAACAACTCCCTGGAACTTTTCCTGGGGACTAGGACCCCTGTATTCCCAACCCCTCTGCTTAGTATCCCCAAGCCTGAAGGGGGACCTATGGATTTGAGACAACCCTGTCCCTCCCTGCCCTCCATAGGTGCTGGTAAGAACAGAGATCTGATGAAAAGGAGGAGATGGCCACTGGTATCCTCAGAAAAAATGGGGGAAAATTAAAAGCAAAAGCAAAAACCAAGCAAAACGGGGGCGCCTGGGCAGCTCAGTGGGGTAAAGCCTCTGCCTTCAGCTCAGGTATGATCCCAGGATCCTGGGATCGAGCCCCACATCTGGCTGTCTGCTCAGCGGGGAGCCTGCTTCCTCCTCTCTCTCTGCCTGCCTCTCTGCTTACTTGTGATCTCTGTCAAATAAAAAAATAAGGGACGCCTGGATGGCTCAGTTGGTTAAGCAGCTGCCTTTGGCTCAGGTCATGATCCCAGGGTCCTGGGATCGAGTCCCACATCGGGCTCCTTGCTCGGCAGGGAGCCTGCTTCTCCCTCTGCCTCTGCCTATCACTCTGTCTGCCTGAGCTCTCTCTCTAATAAATAAATAAAAATCTTTTTAAAAAATAATAAAATAAATAAATAAAATCTTTAAAAAAAAAACAAGCAAAACAAAAAACCCAAACCCTGTTTTTTTTTGTTTTTAATTTATTTGTTAGAGAGAGAGAGAGAGAGAGAGCACAGGCAGAGAGGCAGAGAGGCAGGCAGAGGCAGAGGGAGAAGCAGGCTCCCTGCCGAGCAAGGAGCCCGATGTGGGACTCGATCCCAGGACGCTGGGATCATGACCCGAGCCGAAGGCAGCCGCTCAACCAACCGAGCCACCCAGGCGTCCCCCAAACCCTGTTTCTAAGCAAAGAACTGAAGTCGGGCATGATGCATTTCAGAGCGTGAGGGTGAAACAGCCAGCATGGGCTGCGACTGGGGAGAAGGTGGGGGCTGAGACCTTGCACCTGGACTGGGGCCCACCCACAGATTTTGTGCCAGGACCGGCCCCCTCTTCTAGCACAAGACAGGCTGTGTCAGACAGGCTTGGCTGACAGTGTGGGCTAGGCAAGTGGGCAAGCCTTGGCGAGTCACCAGAAAGGCAAATTCAGTTGTCATTCAGACCACGTTTGTGCTGGGTCTCAGCAGGACTAGCAGAGAAGCATAGAGGCAGTTGGATGAATGGAATTGGGTGATGATGGACAGTCAGACATCACCCAGAATCCTCTTCATGGAGGTCAGGACCCAGCTCAAAGGAGAGATCCTGAAGCAGGGTTCCAGGTCCAAGGAGGGGATCTAACCTGAAGGCCGAGGAGCAAGAACCAACAGAGAGAAACTTGTCCTGGAATCACGTCGTGGGGGTGGGGAGGAGCTTAGAGCCTGGGGGGCCCTGGGAGTCTTGGCTGATACATCAGATTCCAGCTTGACTGGCAGCTCAAATCCCGCCTGACCGTGTCCACATGGGTTTCTTGAATCCAGAATTTTGAGTGAGAAGAGCATGATACTTAGGTGTGGGTAGCTGGAAAAAGTGGAGGCTGAACAAAGAATTGTTTGAATCAGAGGTCTGTCTGCTTACTTAAAAATCACCAAGAGAGGGGCGCCTGGGGGGCTCAGAGTGTCAAATCTGAGAAAAAAAAAAAAATCACCAAGAAAAAAAAAATAATTTAAAAAAATGCATAAAAGGGTATGTCGTGAAAGGAGAGATCAGACCTCCACAAGTCCACCTCAAAGGTATTCTAAGCAATAGAGACTCAATTTTATATCTATTATCATAGCAACTTTTAAAAATAATGATAATTATGCCTATGACAGAATAATAAAAGTTGTTCCATTATTTATTGCTGGCAGTCATTTAAGTGGTATATTTTTTAAGATTTTATTTATTTGAGGGACGCCTGGGTGGCTCAGTTGGTTAAGCGGCTGCCTTTGGCTCGGATCATGATCCCAGCGTCCTGGGATCGAGTCCCACATCGGGCTCCTTGCTCGGCAGGGAGCCTGCTTCTCCCTCTGCCTCTGCCTGCCTCTCTGTCTGCCTGTGCTTGCTCTCTCTCTCTCCCTCTCTCTCTGACAAATAAATAAATAAAATCTTTAAAAAAAAAAAAAAAGATTTTATTTGAGAGAGCACAAGGAGGGGGAGCAGCAGAGGGAGAGGGAGAAGCAGACTTCCCACTGAGCAGGGAGCCCAATGTGGGGCTCAGTCCCAGGACCCTGAGATCATGACCCCAGCCAACTGAGCCACGCAGATGCCCCTTAGTGATATAATCTGCTAGAAAGGTAACTTAGGGGGCACCTGGGTGGCTCAGTTGGTTAAGCAGCTGCCTTCAGCTCAGGTCATGATCCTGGAGTCCCAGGATTGATTCCGGAATCTCGAGTACCACATGGGCCTCCCTGCTCCTCAGGGAGTCTGCTTCTCCCTCTGACCCTCCCCTCTCTCATGCTCATTCTCTCTCTCTCTCTCAAGTAAATAAATAAAAAATTTTTAAAAATGCAACTCTTGATCTCAGGGTCCTGAGTTCAAGCCCCACGTTATGCATAGAGCTCACTTTAAAAAAAAACGTGGCCCTAGAATCCCTTAATAAACTCTTAGATATTTAATACAGTCCTCCTGAGATAATAAATTCCATAAATGTGTTACCTTCTGTAAACAGTAATACTTCCCTTTATTTGTCCTTTAACATCCAAAGTATAAGCTCTTCCTCTACGGACCGGGATTGATTGGAAAAGTCCAGATCATTCCTTTTCACACCTATTTTATTTTATTTTTTTAATTATGTGAGCTCTGCACTCAACCTGGGGCTTGAACTCACAACCCTAAGATCGAGAGTCTCACGCTCTGCAGGCTGAGTCAGCCAGGTGCCCCCACACCTGTTTTGATCGTGCAGTTTCCAGGTCTATCCTCTTAACCTTTCTTCGTCTTTGTACACTGAAGAGTCCTATTTTTTAATAGCCCTTGGATGGTTTTAGCTGTTCTCTGGATCTCTCGATCCTGCCTGTCCCCAGAGACGCAGCTAGGGAACTACACACAGTAGCCCAGATTCAGCTGCATCACCATTTTATATTCGGGTGGAACGATTTTTGTTTTGTTTCCAAAAAGCCTTTATGGTGGTGGCTGGCCAGATGCTGGTGGCTTTTTTAGCTCTGGCGGCATATTAAGCCAATGTCTTCTGGGAACAGTAGAGAATTATTCCCCCCACCCTATGCTGTTCTTTTACTCTTTTCTTATTTTTTTATTTTTTATTTTTTAGCTTATAACTGACTGCTCTCAGCTATCATTTAATTAGTAGAGCTAGGAGTACTTCTTCCCAGACCATAAAACTGTAACTGAAGCTCATAGGACATTTTATGTCAGCTCACGTGGCCTAGAAATGCTCTCAAATATTAGCACTTAGGAAGATCTGGGGGCATCTGTGGAGCCGGGGGTCTGGCCAGTGCTCTCTTTCTTGCATGATTTCTAATGGCGATCAGTCCTGTCTTTTCATATCCGCACATTTTTCCATCCAGAGACATGCCTGTTTGTTTCTGTTTCCTTTCCTTAATCCACCCCCCATCACCCCACCTGCGTTATGAGAAAGTACTTCCCTTTCTCTGTCTCCGCACAGCCCCGCATCCCTCTGATGTAGAACCATGGGGGGCAGGGAGCGTTTTAACCTCTAAAGGGCTGGCTACTGGCTTCCCTAAGTACCGGAATAACCGTGGAGATGAGTCAGATGTGATTTCCTCCTGCTGGAAACGTGTTGCTTTTCTTTTAGCAGATTCTGCTTCCTAAAAACTGAACAGAAAGAATGTCTGGAGTGAAAAGAGCTCGGGCTTTGGAGCCAGGCCGACTTGGACCTGGGTTTTCCATTTAAATTGAATGGCTGCGATGTGACCTTGGATGGGTGACTTACCCAGTCTGAGCCTGTATGAGGAAGGTGTTGGTGCTACTACTCTGCCCCTTAAAGCATGTCCCGCAGGCCACCTGGGGATCTCATTACAAAGCAGATTCTGATTCACTAGGTCTGCGTAGGGCCTGAGATCCTGCAAGTCTCTCTTTCTCTCTCTCTCTCTTTTTTTTAAGATTTTATTTATTTGGGGGCGCCTGGGTGGCTCAGTGGGTTAAAGCCTCTGCCTTCGGCTCAGGTCATGATCCCAGGGTCCTGGGTTTGAGCACTGCACCGGGCTCTCTGCTCAGCAGGGAGCCTGCTTCCTCCTCTCTCTCTCTGCCTACTTGTGATTTCTGTCAAATAGATAAATAAAATCTTAAAAAAAAAAAAAGATTTTATTTATTTGAGAGAGTGAGAGAGCGCAAATGGGGGTGGAGGGAGGACAGAGGGAGAGGGAGAAGGAGACTCCCCGCTGAGCAGGGAGCTGGATGCAGGGCTCCATCCCTGAGATCATGACCTGAACCAAAAGCCACCCCGGCGCCCCTGAGATCCTGCATTTCTAACAAGTCCCCAGGTAATACTGATTCTGGGGGACCTCAAAAAGCAGTGATTCTTTTTGTTGTTGTTGTTTTTAAGATTGTATGTATTCATTTGAGAAAGAGAGACAGAGTACAAGCAGGGAGAGAGGCAGAAGCAGGTGACCACCCCACTCCCCCACCGCTGAGCTGGGAAACCCACCCCAGGGGCTGGATCCCAGGACCCAGAGAATGACCTGAGCCAAAGGTAGTGATTCTTTAACGTGAACCTTTAAAAACCACTGATGCCTGGATCTCGTGGAGGACTCCCCAGCCCCTTTGCAGTTTGATTGGCAGTGGGATGTAGTCTGGGTGCTGGGCCTGGAAGAACTCCCCGGGTGATTCTAATATGCATACGAGTTTGAGATCCACTTCTTAAAGGGTTATTAGAAGTAAATGTGAAACACCCGACAGGCAGAGCAAACCATGGTTTTCTTCTCCCTGGTTCCTTGCCCTGTTCTCTCTCTGCCCTAGTCCCCAGCCCTTCAATCAATCAGGAAAACCAGGGCATCAGCGCTTGGCTCCTAGACTCCTCCCGAGCACCTGGCATGGGAGTTCTTAAAGCCACTCCTGAGGGGAGGAGCCCAAGATAATAATGCAATGTGGCCTAGCAGTGGGAATTTTAAAAGCTCCCCAGTGATTCTAATACAGCAACCAAGTTTGAGAAGCAGTGCCTTTATGAGATTGCAAAGAGTGAAGAACACTAGAATGACGTCAATTACCAAGGGGTTGGTGCAAGGATTCAGGACTGGAGTGTCCCAGAATAGGAAGCCAGGCCAGACACCAGGTCCCTGAGATCTCGTGTCCCGGGTAGTTAGAAGGGTCGGTTATCCATGGCCCCAGCAGAAGGGGGTTTCCTGCCTTGTCTCTCCTTCCTCCCTCCTCATACCCATCCCCTCCCT
>ML105891.1:50024-65595 GCA_003697995.1 Taxidea taxus jeffersonii | reverse complement strand
AAAAAATAAAATTAAATTAATATAAGTAAATAAATAATCCTAAAAAAAAACACACAAAAAATTCAATCTCTCCATTTTTGTGGTGCAAAGGACTAGGACCAGAGAGAGAAAAGAAAAAATTCCTCAATGAGAAAATAAGTTAATTACAGTACTTTCTGTAGGACCATCCTATGTAAATTATACCATCCTAACTTCATGTTTTCCTTTAACTTTTATCAATTGCATTCCATCTTTAGTCATTGCAATATGGTTGACAAACAGGACATTGAAAGAAACATTATAAAAACTATTTTTGTCTACATCACAAAAATTCAGATTCTAAATGTAAGGTAGCTCCAGGGCATAATCTTAAAACATTTATGAAGCTCTGACTTCTACCCTGTTTCTGGGTATTAAGGAGGGCATGTATTGCATGGAACACTGGATGTGGTGCATACAGAATGAATCTTGGAACACTGAAAAAAATATTTAAATTAAAAAAAGAAAGAAAAATAAAGTTCTCACTCCTAGGGGAATTCCAAAAAGTAATTCTAAAATGATGCTATATTTCTGCAGATTTTGGAAAAACTTACTAATTTCTTACTCAACAGCATAGTCTGGCTGGCAAAAAAAAAAAAAAAAAAAAAAGTGTCTCAACTAACATTATAATGAGAGAGCTTCCTTAATTGCCAAACACCAGAGAAGACATTTGATTCCTTCAATCTCAAATTTTATCAGCTCCAAGAAAATCATTCATAAGAGATATCAGTTTAAAGTATTCTTTACATCAAGTTCTACATTATTTGCTATTATGCTATATGCAGTCATAATATATTTATTATATGCTTCAATAAAATAAAAATAAATTAAAATACAGTAATCCTTACATTAGGAGACACGTTACTAAATGCCTTGATAGCCTTCTTACTTTGAAGTAGGAGTCAATTTTCTAACATTCATATTGAGGCCACACTTGTAATATGAGTCTCCAAAATGTGCTACTGTCTTATCTAGAATGATTGTTTACTCCTCGTTTTCAAGAATCACAGAAGGCTTGACATATTGGATAGAATTCAGTTGTAATCCTCTTTCTTCTTTTAAGAGGTAGTAACAAATAGACATTTTGTAGAAAATGACAAATGTTCTACAGATAAATTTCTTGTACTTTAATAAAAATTTGAGGCTTTTCTCATTTAATTATTCTGTACAGCTTTTATAAAATATTTCTTGCATTTTATTTTTTCAAAGATTCTGTAACTTATCATCGAAGAAAACATTTCTGCCAGTAATGCTATTCCTCATTGTTCTGTTTATATTTATCATTTTCACTTTAGTCTCCACCACATTTCTCTAAAGATGCTTCTATCCTAAAAACATTAGAAATATAGCCTGGGAATGATATGTTTGCAAGATTGTGTGTGCGTACATGAAAACATGTGAGGGAGTAGACGTATAAGCATCCAGTGGGTAGGAAAGTTGGAACTTTCCCCCACATTCCACATTCTTCTCCCTATTTTCATCTGTAACTACAATCGCTTTTTCATGGTAATGATATAAGTCCATATTTATTTATTTTCGGTCCATACTTTGCATCTCCTTTCTATCATAAATTTCATTTTTGTAATGTGTAATGTAGTTAATCATATAATTAAATGAAAAAAATATTTACTTCTTGTAGATAAAGGTAATGTGTATAAAAGCAAATTCTTTTACAAAAATATTCAATGATCACCTTGTATTATTTGAAGTGATTTGAAATTTTATTCTGTGTACTAATCATCTTATTTAGAATATTGAACTAATACTTCAGGACATACTTTATAAAGATGCATGTTTCATCATAAATATACCAAGGACTCATAAATTAAACACTTTACCTTTTCTTTCTTTCTATTCTTCCAAATCTGCTCATTTAACATACATCAGATTCACACACATACGATGAGTGTCATAGTGAAAAGGTTATAAACCCAAACATCCATGTCAAAAGAGTAAACATGTGCATGCCTTATAAACACAAACTAGATTAATTCTTACATAAAAAAATTTTTTCTTGGAAAGGAGAAAGACTTAACAGGAATCTGATGTGTGTCTTTACTCTCCTTTGCTCCCTATAGAGTGGAAAACATGACCAACCACTTAGCAGGGATGGAATTCTTCCTCATGGCATTCTCTGACACCAGAAAGCTCCAGGTTTTACATGCTTTCTGGTTTTGCTTATTTACATGGTGTCTCTTGCAGGAAATCTTCTCATTATTGTCCTGATCACACTGGATCAGTGTCTTCACACCCCCATATACTTCTTCTGGAAGAACTTACCACTTTTTGATGCCTGCCTCATCTCATTCACACTTTATCCTGAACTCTTTATCCCACAGAAACACCCTGTCATTCTCAGGCATATTACAGGTGTTGTTGGTGATCCACTTTGATGGGTCTGAGCTTTTCCTTCTAATTGTCGTGTCCTATGACTGCTATGTGGTCATCTGTCACCCACTGTGCTATGATGCCATCATGAACAGGAGACTATGTATGAGGATGACAGCTGCTTCCTGGTCTCTTGGGAGTATCTCTGGGGTCTTATACTCAACTGGTAATTTCTCTTTACCTTTCTGTGGGTCCAGGAAAGTTCCTCAGTATTTCTGTGATGTCCTCTTCCTACTGAAGATCTCTTGCTCAAAGTCTCATGTCACCATAAGTATTAGTGAGGCAATTGGTGTTATATATGTACTTTTATGTTTAGTGTCCATAGGATATTCATATATTTACATTTCCAATACAATGCTGAGAGTGCCATCATTACAAGGGTGGTCAAAAGCTTTGTCCATTTGTATGCTCCATCTCTCAGTTGTAACAACATTTATTGTGACAGGCACTATTGCCTATCTGAAGCCAGTCCCTGATTCTCCACATCTTGTGGATCTTTTTGGTGTCTGTGTTTTATTCTGTGTTACCTCCTTCTTTGAACCTCATAATATACAACCTAAGGAACAAGGAAGTTAAGGAAGCTGTGAAGAAGTTTCTATGGAAACTAAGTCATACATTATATGAGGAAAGATAATAGAACTAGAATCTATAAAGATATGTATATATATATATATATATATATATATATATATATATATGGAATTTAGCTTTATAGGGTTGACATCAACATCCTTTTAAAAATATTTATTTGACAGTGATCACAAGTAGGCCAAGAGGCAGGCAGAAAGAGAGAAGAGGAAGCAGGCTCCTCGCCAAGAAGAGAGCCCCATGCGGGCCTCAATCCCAGTACCCTGGAATCATGACCTGAGCTGAAGGCAGAGGCTTAACCTACTGAACCACCCAGGTGCCCCAATATCCTTTTTTAAATAAAATATTCACTTTATTTACAAGTGCTAAGATAAAGTTGACATGTTCATGCTTATCAATAATCATTCATTATCTCAGCACCTCCAAGAATAGCATATTAATTATATGGTATCTATGCATGCAAATTAAATTTCAGAAGTACGATGATAGTTTTTCAAATGGCTTACTGAAGTTGTCTATGCACTTATTCTTGAATATGTGAATATATTACTTTACATGGCATAAAAGAACTCAGTAGATATAATTGAATTAAGAAGCATGAGATGAAATGATTATCCCGGCCTACCCAAGGGTCCTAACATAATCATGAAAGTGGAGTATTTCCAGATTTTGCTAGAGGGAAATATGTCAAAGGATGTGTGGTCTTCCATTATTGGCTTTATAGATGGAAAGAGGTCATGAGCCAATATATAAACAGAGGCAACCTCTGGAGAGTAAAAAAAAAAAAAAAAAAGAAACAAAACAAAACAGGAACAGATAGTTCATTGGAGATCCAAAGAAAGAATGCAGCCATACCAACTCTATCCTCATGTTAGTCCAATGTGGTTGCTGTTGGATTTCTAAATTATATCACTTTAAAACAAAATATACCATTAAACCACAGAATTTGTGAAAACTGGCTACAGAAGTCACAAAAAGTTAGCAAAAGCATTAAATACTTGTCTTCTAAAATATCTCTTAAATGAGCATTTCTTTAGATTATAAATACAGACTGAAACTGAATGTCTTGGTTAAGGGTAAAAAATAATAAAAAGAGCAGACAAATATCAAATATTTATAATTTTGTAGAATAATTTAGATTGTATTACTTTTTATCTACTAGATTTATCCACTCCCATCTTTATATTATATGGAAAATATCTATCCATTATAAATAAATAAATACTTTTAATAATTGGTTTTAGTATTATGAAATTGTATTTTTGATATATTTTTAAATCTAGACTTAATTGTGTTACTTTTATAGTTAGTTTACAACATTTAATTACTTATGTTTTTCCACTAGTAATTTGTTAATTCCAATGTGGTATTTGTTTTTGAGATTCAATATATAAAGATTAACTGCTGATAACTGTAGAACTACCTGTAAGAGAGGGCAGGAATACAGTTTGTTGGGTAAAGCTGGCAGAGTATGGTGGGATGTGCTGTACTATGTGTCCCAAGGGCAAAGTGGTGACTCCAAGATGATCTAAGAAGAACCAGAAAGAAGAGCAAGGAGGTGGGAGGTGAAGTTGTTGCTTTTGGGTGTTGAGGGGTCAGTGAAGATGTCACCACTGCCAAGCAGAGGAGGAGCATCTATGAGAACAGCTACTGAGAGGAAGAATGCTGGAAGTACTATATAGTCCTCCACAGCAACACCATCCAGTCCATCATGGCCATTGTCAGAGATTTAGGCAACCTACAGATTAATTTTGCCAACCCCTTCTGCACAGATGAGGATAAGAGTCAACAAGTATGATTAGGCAGGCAGCTCTATCCAGAATAAATCTGAAGACCTGAACAAGTGCAAGGATACCACAGTGATCTATACACCCCTCACCTGCACTAACAACACCAAGGACATATAGTTGGTGTTTGATTCTTTCACCAACTTCAACATGGACAACAACCTGATGGACTGGAGCCTCTTCTGAGTCCTTCATCCTTGCAGGATGAGTCACCACCAACTCTGCTTCCCACAGCTCCTGAGGAAAATGGGGAAAAGAGGAACAAACTCCCCACCTTCCCCCCAACCCATGTGGGCCACTTTTCCGATTTTCTACACTCTGTTATTGGGTCCCGAGCCCTCCCTCAGCTCCAGAGTTTCAGGAGAGAAGCTGAAAGACCTCACTGTTTCAAGCCAGCCCTTCGTACAGTAGTTGGTGCTGGGAATGATCATGGTAACCCCTTCCTGGTTCTGTTCTAGTTTTAAGAATTGTCTTGTTCTATGATAATATAGGGAAGCACATGCTGAGTCTCCCAAGGCCTGGGGAATGAGGGACACTCACTTCCCCACCTTGGGAACCTTGGCTTTGCTAAACACAAGCCCCTGGAAGAGCCCAAGACCAAGTGTTTATAGGGAACATTTTGCCCTTCCTATCCCTCCCTTGGTTCCAAGACTCCAAAGGAAAAATCAAAAGAAGCATGTGAGGCCACTAATTGTGGAGACTATCTGCTCATATTTATAGCTAAAAAAATGAAAAAAAAAAAAAAAGAAAGTGAAGAGGAAAACAAAGACAAAACTGGAAACCTAGAAAAAATTATAGAGAAAAACTATTTAAAACTGCATATTGTGGCTATCACCCACCCAGCATACTTACAGTGATTCCATATTTTGAATGTGTCTGGGGGTTTTCAGTCATCACTATGGTAACTGCACACTTTACTGGTGGCATCCCTGTCCTGCCCTCCACAGAACTGGATTCAAGTTCAGTTTCAGCCAACTGCCAACGTCACTGATGGTTATATCCCACTGACCCTGATTTCTGGCTCCATTAACCTAAATGTACCTCCTCAGCTATAACTTAAGAACCACCCCTGCCTGCTGAGGGGCATCTTCCTTAGGTGCATGCCCCAGTCCTGTGTCCTTCAGGATTTAACATTTGGTCTTCTTCTCTTTCCTTCACATGTCCATTTGTTTTTTTGTTTCTTATATTCCACATATGAGTGAAAACATAATGGCGTTTGTCTTACTCTAACTGACTTGTTTCACCTAACGTGGTACTCTAGCTCCATCCATGTCCTTGCAAATGATGAGATTTCATTTTTTTCAGCTGAGTATTATTCCATTTTCATTTTTTTCCCCATCAATTGATGAATATTTATGCTTTTTCTATATTTTGATTCTTGTTGATAATGCTGCCATAAATATCAGGATGCATGCATCCCTTCAATTAAGTAATCTTGGTAAATATCTAAGAGTGAAATTGCTGAATCATATGTTAGTTCTATTTTTAACTTTTTGAGGAACCTCCATAATGTTTTCCAGGGTGGCTGCACTAGTTTGCATTCCTATCCACAGTTCAAGAGAATCCCCCTTTCTCCAGATTCCCACCAATATTGTTGTTTCCTGTGTTATTGATTTTACAAATTCTGATAGGTGTGAGTGATACCTTATTATAATTTTGATTTGTATTTCCATGATGAGGAGTGGCATTGAGCATCTTTTCCTGTGTCTGTTGGCTATGTGTATGTCTTCTTTGGAAAAATGTCTATTCATGTCTTCTGTGGGGCTGCTTTTTTAATTGATTTTCCAACTTGGGTTTGGTGAGAAGGAGCATCAGGGTTAAAGTCTTGCTAAGGACAGTGTGGCATTTTCAGTTGCCAATATTCTCATCACAGGAACATTATTTTCAACTTCTGAAATCATAATTTCATAAGCGGAGACCTTTCTAAAATTAATAATTTTTATTATATGACATTTCTTTCCAAATGTTGAATGATATTTGGCATCTAACACTACTTTGATTTGTTTCATTTGTTAAACTCAATAACATTTATCCATTCATAAGTTGATGGGCATGTGGGCTTTTTCCATATTTTGGCTATTATTGATAATGGTGCTATAAACAGCAGAGGATATATACCCCTACAAATTAGTGTTTTTTTTATTCTTTTGTAATACTTAATAGTGCAGTTATTGGATCATAAGGTAGTTCTATATTTTAATTTCTTAGGAAACTCCATACTGTTTTTCAGAGTAGCTGCATCAGTTTGCATTCCCACCAACAATTCAAGAATGTTCCCCCCATCCACATCCTTTCCTACAATTGCTGTATCTTGTGTTGTTGATTTTATGTGTGTGAGTTAATATCTTCATAGTTCGGATTTTTATTTTCCTCATGATAAATAATGTGGAGCATCTTTTCATGTGTCTATTGGCCATGTGTATGTCTTCTTTGTAGAAATATGAACTCATCACTTCAACTTTTTAGAAGTTGAGTTACTAAATTCTTTATATAATTTGGTTAATAACCAAATGATAAATAACTAATAATAAATAATAAAGTAATTAATCAATAATAACAGAGTGGTATGGGGGAAGTGTAGGGTGAAATAGAACTGCACTTGTGAGTAGCACTGTGTGTTGTATTTAAGTGTTGAATCACTAAATTGTATGCTTGAAATTAATATTATACTGTTTGCAAACAAACGCTAAATGAAAACTTAAAAACATGAATAAGAAGAAAAAAGATAACTTCAATATGATTTGCTGAACATTCCAATTATTTCATCCTACATGAGACACATAATTTGTCAGATACTATATTTTCATATGTCCTTGTTAATATCTGGATTTCCATAAAACTTAATGAACAAAGTTTAATATATCATAGAACAGATGGCTCTCCATTAGATTTTCTCTATAAAAGGTCATATTACAACTAAATAATATTATCTTTTTTAAAGGTTTTATTTATTTTTTTGACAGACAGATATCACAAGTAGGTAAAGAGGCAGGCAGAGAGAGAGAGAGGGGAAAGCAGGCTCCCTGCTGATCAGAGAGCCCGATGCAGGCCTCAATCCCGGGACTCTGAGATCATGATATGAGCTGAAAGCAGAGGCTTAGCCCACTGAGCCACCCAGGGCCCTCTAAATAATATTATCTTGAGAGTATTCAGTAAGTAAATTACATATAAATCAATTACTGTGCCTACAAGAAGTACTCAATGATAATAATAAAAATTAATAATAGTCTTTCAAACAAGTCACAAAAATATAGTCAACTATTACTACAAATTTGAATTATATGCTCTTACAAAATGAAATTATTCATTTCATAGTTTGATATGTATAATCATATATTCATTTTTATATTTATCTTATTTACATTGTGGTGGTTTCATATATTGCTTCTATTAATAAGGAGGAGTCACAATTAAACAAACTTTAACTTCTACTTTGATATGATCTTCTGAATTCACACACTATGAAATGAAAATTCATAGTTAAATTATATACTTAGTTAAAAATGACTGACCAGGGACACCTGGGTGGCTCAGTTTGTTAAGCAGCTGCCTTCGGCTCAGGTCATCCTGGGATCAAGTCCCATATTGGGATCCTTGCTTGGTAGGGAGCCTGCTTCTCCCTCTGCCTCTGCCTGCCACCCTGTCTGCCTGTGCTTGCTTGCTCTATCTACCTCTCTCTCTGTCAAATAAATAAATAAAATCTTTTTAAAAAATGACTGGCCAAAAAGACCCATTCTTATGTATTCTTATCACGTGTATTTTCAGTTGTATTAGTTTTTAGTTGTCTTCATCTAATCTTCTAAGTCCTTTCTGAAACCTTGGGATGTTATTAGGAGCTCATGATAAGTACCTGAATAACTTCACATTAAATCTAATACACATAATGACTTATCATTCATATGTATGAAAGAGGAGAATATATCTTAACTAGACAACTCAATTGGAGAAGATGCCAGGTGGCAGCACAATCAACAAATATCTACTTTAAGTTAAAGCCTAAATAAATATGTCAGTAGGAACTTTCCTTGTGAGACTAATCACTGGCATTCAAAAGATATAGTCTCTACTTTTAGCCAAGTAGTTGTATAAAAACAATGCACCAATTAATATCATGTTAGTGGTGGAGTTTTTTATATCACCATTATTATGTCAAGATGCATTTCTTCTATTCCTTGCTTCTGAGAATTTTTATTTAAATAATTTTGGATATTTTCAAATACATTTTTGCATACATTGAAAGATTATTAACATATATATATGTGTGTGTGCCTTTTGTTTATTATTACATACTAAATTTATTCTGCTAAGGTAATCAATAATATTAATTGATTTGTGTATGCAGAAACATCCTTGTTTTCTAAATGGATATAATCCTTTCAATGTGCTGGTGAATTTAGTTTGCTAATATTTTGTTAAAGAATTTGGATCTACGAAGGAGAGAAGAGACTTCGGGGAAATCAGAGGGATAGAAGAACCATGAGAGACTGTGGACTCTGAGAAACAAACTGAGGGTTTTATAGGGGAGTGAGTAGACGGTTGGGTGAACCTGGTGGTGGGTACTCAGGAGGGCACATTGGAGGGAGGGTACTCAGGAGGGTACTCAGGAGGGAACACTGGGTGTGGTACATAAACAATGAATCCTGGAATACTGAACAAATAAAATAAAGTTTAAAAAAAAGAATTTAGATCTATGCAAATTCTGAAGGAAGAAATGAAAACCAATAAAATAACAATTGCAGAATTTAATACCAAACTTTCAATAATGTATAACATGCAACAGGAAATCAATAAAGGAACAGTAGATGTAAATAACATTATAGACCATATGAACCAACAAGACACACACATATCATTAAACACATCAGCAGAATACAAATCCTTCCCAACACACAATGAAACTTTCTCCAGAATAGATCCTATTTTAAGTTACAAAACAAACCTTAACAAATCTAGGTCTGAAATCATACCAAGCATCATCTTTATCACAATGGAATAAAAGAAGAAATCAATACAGGATGGAAAACTAAATATATGGAATTAAACTGTAGAATCTTGAACAACCAATTATGCAAGAAAATTAGAAAACATTTTAAGGCAAAATAAATTAAATTAAAAGAAATCAGCACAGCAAAATTTGTGGGATGCAGCAAAAATAGTTCTAAGAGGGAAATTTATTGTATTATATACCCACATAAAACAGAATTATCTCAAATCAGCAGCCTAAATTTACTACTAAAGGAATTAGGAGATGAACAAACTAAACCCTACATTTTCAGAAGGAAAAACATAGTGAGGATTAGAGAAAATATAAATGAAATAAGGAATAGAAAAAAAATGGAAAATAAAAGAAACTAAGTTTTGGTTTCTAGAATGAAAAAACAAATTTCCACAACCTTCACCAGACTTAAAAAAAAGACTCAAACACTAAAATGATAGGCAAAGCAATACAATTGGTGCTACAGAAATTAAATCATCATGGTGCCTCGGTGGCTCTGCCAGTTAAGCACTGGCCCTTGGCTTAGGTCATAATGCTAGGGTCCCAGGATTGAGCCTTACATTGGATACCCCACTCAGTGGTGAGTCTGCTTCTTCCTCTGTCCCTTATGCTCTCTCTGTCTCTGGCTCTCTTTCAAATAAAAAAAAATTAAATATTTTTAAAATAAATTAAAATACCATAAGAAACTGCTGTAAAGAATTATATGCCAGCAAATTAAATGATATGGAAGAGAGAGAAATTTCCTAAAACATGCAATGGAGCAAGACAAAATCATGAAGATATAGAAAATATGATCAGACCAAAAACAAATAGGGACATTGAACTAATAATAAAAATCTCCCAAAAGTAAAAATCTCAGAGTCAGCCAATGGTTTCAATGGAAAATTCTACCAAACATTTAAAAAGCAATTGGGACGCCTGGGTGGCTCAGTGGGTTAGGCCGCTGCCTTCAGCTCGGATCGTGATCCCAGTATCCTGGGATCGAGTCCCACATCGGGCTCTCTGCTCAGCAGGGAGCCTGCTTCTCCCCTCCCCTTTCTGCCTGCCTCTTTGCCTACTTGTGTGATCTCTGCCTATCAAATAAATAAATAAAATCTTTTAAAAAATATAAAAAAACAAAAAGCAATTAACAATTCTTCTGAAACTCTTCAAAATTTTTAAAATATGGAACAAGTTGAAATTAATTTTGTGAGGCCAGTATTACACTGATTTCTAAAGTCATGGAGAATGCAACACACACACACACACACACGTGTATACTATAGTCCACTATCTCCGTTTTTTTGAAATTGCACTTTAGTGAAACTGCCTTATGCTCTTTTTATTTGGAATCAATGATTAATGCCTACGTTCAGGGATGGGTTATTGTCCTCTAAGGGATTCTTCCCTTCATTCAATATCCCCATTAGAATCCTCACTTTAAAAAAAAATCAATCCATATCTTCTATTTTTACTCTTTCGTTTTATTTTTTAAATGTCAATTCATATTTTCTAATGATTAATAATTTCTGCATTTTCGCTTCCATTTCTTGAGCATATTTTCAACTGTGTTATCCATTAAACAATTTTAAATTATCAGCCAGTATTTCCATAGGATATATAAATTTATGTATGTATATATACATACATATATAGTTAAATTTTATAATTCACATGTAGATGTGATCATGGCACATATATATGGAATAATATTCATTCATGCATTTTTATGTATTCAGTACATATGTTTCTCTGCATAACAATACAATTATTGATGATTCTTTTAAACAATATATGATAAATTTGAAAGAAAAATTATATAGTTTAAAATTAATTACTTAAAATATTGAATATCCTGTTTTTGTTAAAGATTTTATTTATTTGAGAGAAAGAGAGAGAGCACAGTTGAAGTAGAGAGAGGAACAAGCATACTTATTTCTGAGGGTGGAGCCTGATGTGGGGCTTTATTTCACAACCCTGAGATCAGAACCTGAGCCAAAATCAAGAGTTAGATGTTTAATCAACAGAGCCACCCTGGTACCCTGATACTAAACATTTTCATTTAAATTTCAGAAAATAGTGTTTTCTCATATTTTCTAATATTGTATTTTATATATTTATGATCTATTTGCACTGTATAGAATTATGAAACATTTACACATGTTGCATTGTGAATTGTGGTTATGTCTTAATCACGTAACCATACTATAGTTTTGTACTTTGTATTCTACACTTGTTTAGCTTAATATGTTTTTGTCTGTTTTTATATACAATATAAAATCATGTGTTTCATGAGATTTGCTTAATGCACCAGAAAACCAACATGTGGATTCTTTCTATACTTGTATATATTCCCACTATTAGTGGAAACAAGATAAACTAAACAAGAGAACTAAATACAGTACTTTTGTATAAGTCACATGAACCCTACAATAAATGCTGAAGAATGGGACATAGTGGCATTTTGGGGATTTGGAGTTTTCTGTCAATACAAAACCATCACCTAACTGACCTCAAGGACGCACTATTTCTTTTTCTCTACTTGGAACTCATATCATAAATGGCCTGTCTCTCTGGAGAATCCAAGAGGAAGATTATCAAAAAACAATTATGGCTTATAATTTATTTAGGTAATCTTAAATAAATTTGCTAGTGTATTTTGAGGACTTTCATATGTATGTTCACCAGGTATATAGGTCTATAATTTTTTTCTTCGTGTCATGGTTTAGCTTTGGTATCAAGGTAATTTTAGTCTTGTAAATTTAGTTTGGAAGTGTTCCCTCCTTTTCAAATGGTTCTGTGAGAATTTTAGGAGGCTAATTATTTAAATGCTTAATATAATTCATCACTGAAGCCACTTGGTTCTGAACTTTATTGTGTTTGGATATTTTTGATTATGAATTCATTTTCAAAAGAACTAGGTATTTATTTAAAACTTCTATTTCTACATGATTCAGACTTGATAGACTGCATGTTTCTAGGAATTTACCCATTTCTCCTAAATTGTCTAATTTGTTGGCATATAATTGTTCATAGTAGTTGTGTAATCCTTTGTATTTCCAGTGTGACTTCTTCTCTCATATGTTATTTTATTTATTGGGATCCCTTCCCTCTTTTTTGCAGCCTAGCTAATGTTTATTCAATTTTGTTTATCAAAAAACAAAACAAAACAAAACAAGAAACTTCTTACATTGAGCTCTTCTATTTTTTTCTTGTCACTATTTCATTTATTTCTGATCTGATTTTGCTACTTCCTACTTTCTTCTAACTTTTTAATTATTTTATTCATTTTCTAGTTTCTTGAGGTAAAAAGTTAGATCGTTTTTCTTAATGTAGGCATTTATCAATGCAAATATTGCATTCCTCTCAGAATTTGTTTTGCTGCACCCTATGTTTATAAATGTTGTGTTTATACTAAATTTGTTTCAAGATTGCTTTAATATCACTATAGATTTCTTCCTTTACCCTTTGAATCATCAAGAGTGTGTTGTTCAATTTCCACACATCTGTGATTTTGCAGTTTTCTTCCTATTATTAATTTATAGTTCCATTACATTGTGGTTGGAAGGGACATTAATATGATTTCAATCTTCTTAAACTTGTTGGCTTATTTTATCATCCAATATGTAATATATATGGGAAAATGTCTCACGTGCAATTAGGAAGAATGTACATTCCTCTTGCTGTTGGATATGTTATTCTTTATGGGGCTAAAAGAGTACCAAAAAGAGACAGATCAATGAAAGGGATATAAAAGTAAGCCCATTTACAGTCACCTAATATTTGAGACAAATTTGAAAAATACACTATGGGGAAAGGATAGTTTCTTCAATAAATGATGATAGAACACTGGATATCCATGAGAAAGATAATAAAATGATATCCTATCTTATACAATTTACAGTACTAATCTAAAATGAATTAAATATTAAATGTAAAACCTAAACCCATAAAACTCCTAGAAAGAAACATGGCAAAAAATTCCTCAACATTGGTCTTGAAAATGATCTTTTGGATAAGACACCTAAAGCAATAATAAGCAACAATAAGCAAGTAGTACCATTTCAAACTAAAAAAGTATCTACACAAGAACAACTACAACAATAAAAGCACAATAAAGTGAAAATAATATATACAGAATGGAGAGAGGGAAGCAAGATGGTGGAATAATCTGTCCTCATTTCATCAGGTCCTTTAAATCCAGTGATCCATATAGCAAATCACTCTGAACAACTGTGACTTCAACCTGAGATCTAAGAAAAGAATTGATGCAATTCTACAAATTGAATGCTGACCACTTTTTGCAAGGTGGGAGGTACAGAGGGGTGAATATGTGGAGGCATACTGGTAGACAAACTGTGGGGAAAAGGAGACTCTGGAAGCTGGCTACAGAAAAGTGATATAGAAATGGAGTGCAAAATCAGAACTTTTAGAAACCTGCTCCTGCAAAGGATGTCCCTGCCTGAAAAGTGCTCAGGTGGCAAATTGGGGCAGAATCCGAGGTGGATACTATGGTGTCAGGATTCCTGGCATTACAAAAGGAATTTGGGTGCTTTAGCTGGCAGAGTTCTCAAGCATTGGAACAGGGAAACTATATATAGTCAATTAGCTCGGGAATGTGGTCTCAGCTCAGGTTGCTACAAAGTAAACCTCTGTGGGATTGGAGGATTGCTCGACATGAAGGGGGACTTCAAAGGACAGAAATGTGGTGACCCTCCTCCTCTCCTGGGAGTGTTTGCACAGGTCCATTCACAGTTGCGTGACTTTACTCCATGTGTAGGGTCTGCAAGTGGCAGTCCTCCTGTGAGCCACCTCCTTCCCTGGAGATGATCTGAATAGTTTGCCCTTCAGGGGTCTGCAGAGTTTGGCGTACATAAAATGAATATTGTTATTCCCTGAGGGTTTACTGAGGATATGGGGTTTCTATCTTTCAGCTCCAGGGATGGAGATCAGGCACCACTAATTTCATTTTCATCATCTAAGCTGGATGGAAAGCTTTCATGGAGCAAAAGCCATACAGAGCAACCTGAAGCATCTTGCACTGCATCTGGGGTGGTACAAAGCCACTCAGTCAAAGAGACCTGAGAATTAGAGCAGCAGGCCCCTCACCTAGAAGACCAGCTGGAACATCATGCAAATACCAAGTTTATGGAGGACACAGAACTGCAAGATTCCAGTGCTAGGGGAAAATATTATACCGAATCTGTGGGTCTTTTTCTCATGACTCTTTTATCTTTCAGTTTAGAATGTTCTTTTTTCTTTTTTTTTTTTTCCTTTTCAACTGGTTTCTTATTTTATCAAATCATTGTTTTTAAGTCTCTTTTTACTTGTCATTTTTACATTTACATTTTATAGATATATACTTCATTTCTGCTTCCTTTCACTGTATTAAACTTAATTTTTGTGTGTTTATACACACAAGAAAATAAAATAGAATGTTTTATTTAATTTAGCATACTATTCATTTCGATTTCAATTTATTGAATAAAATTGAAATATATATTATATATACTTTTTAATATATATATTATACAAACATATATGTGTATATATATGTATATATATATATACACATATACATATACACTTTTTGCTTTCTTTAAAATTTTGGGATTTAGTGTCTTTTAACAAACAGAACAGAATACACACAGGACCAAGCAGATCATTCTGTTTTGTCAACTTAGGAGACTATATTCTCTCTTTTCCCCTTTTCCTTTTTTTTTTTTTTTTTAATCCTTTTCTTGTCTTTTTTTTTTTTTTTTTTTTTTTTTTTTTTTTTTTTTTTTTTTTTTTTTTTTTTTTTTTTTTTTTTTTT
>ML105891.1:21645-49924 GCA_003697995.1 Taxidea taxus jeffersonii | reverse complement strand
TTGCTTTGTGTGTTGTTGATTTTTTTTTTTGTTTGTTTGTTTGTTTTTTGTTCTCTCTTTCATTATCCCCTAGGCAAAATACACATTAAACAAATCCACAGAGGATCCTCTGTGGATTTGTTTAATGTGTATTTTGCTTGGGTTGTGGTTGATTTTTTTTTTTGTTTGTTTGTTTGTTTTTTGTTCTCTCTTTCATTATCCCCTAGGCAAAATGACTATGAGGAAGAATTCACAGCAAAAGAAAGATCAAGAAGTAATAATCTCTGACACACATCTAATCAATATGGATATAAGTAAAATGTCAGAGCTAGAATTCAGTATAACCATTATAAAGTTACCACTTGGGTTTGGAAAAAGTATATAAGGTGCTAGAGAATCTCTTAGTGCAGCAATAATATCTAAATGAGTTGAAATTAAGAAAAAGCTTTAACTGAGATGCAGTCTAAAATTGATATTCTTACAGTTATGGTACATGAGGCAGAAGAAAGAGTCGGTGACATAGAAGACAATATGATGGAAAGGAAGGAATCTGAAGAAAAGAGTGAAGAACATCTAACAGACCATGAAGGGAGACTTCAAGATATCAGTGATAACATAAAGTAAAACATTAGGAGAATCATTGGTGTCACAGAGGAAGATGAAAGAGAGAAGGTCAGAAGGTATAATACTTTGGCAAATGATACCTGATAACTTCCCTGAGAAACAAACAATCCTAAAATTTATACGGAACCAGAAAAGACCCCCAAATAGCCAAAGGAAAGTTGAAAAAAGAAAACCATACCTTTGGGTGTCACAATGCCAAACTTCATGCTATAATACAAAGCTGTGACCAGTATGGTAGTGGCACAAAAACAGACAAATAGATCAATCGAATAGAACAGAGAACCCATAAGTAGATCCTCAACTCTATGGTCAACTAAACTTCAACAAAGCAAGAAAAAAAAAATACCCAATGGCCAAACACAGTGTCTTCAATAAATGGTATGGGGAATATCAGTCAGCCACATGCAGAAGAATGATATTGGACCATTATTTTACGCCCTATACTAAAATGGACTCAAAACGAATGATGTACCTAAATGTGAGACAGAAATAGATCAAAATTCTAGAGGATAACACAAGCAGTAACTTCTTTGACATTGGCCACAGTGACTTCTTCCGAGAGATGTCTCTAAATGCAAGGGAAACAAAAACATAAGTGAACTATTGGGACTTCATCAAAATGAAAACCTTCCACACAAGAAAGGAAACAGTCAACAAACTTTAAATGCAACCTACAGAATGGGAGAATATATTTGTAAATGGCATATAAGATAAAGGGCTCTAATTGAAGATCTATAAAGAACTTATAAAACTTAAGACCCAAAGAACAAATAATCCTATCAAGAAATGGGCAGCAGATATGACCAGACATTTCTCCAGGAAGACCTACAAGTGGTCAAAAGACACAGGAAAAAATGTTCAACATCACTCGGCACTAGGGAAATTCATATCAAAACCCAAATGAGATACCATATAACACCAGCCAGAAATGCCTAAAATTAACAAGACAGGAAACATCAAATTTTGGTGAAAATCCAAGGGGCAATATTCTTACGTTGTTGGTGGTAATATCCACTGGTATAGTCATTCTGGAAAGCAGTATTGATGTTCCTCAAAAAAGCAAAAGGAGAGTTACCCTCCAACCCAGCAATTACACTACTATGATTTACCCTAAATTCATATGTAGTGATCCAGAAGGGCACATGCACCCCCCGATGTTTATAGCAACAATATCCACAATAGCCAAACAGTGGAAAGAGCCCAGAGTTCCATTGACAGAAGAATGGATAAAAAATAAGTGGCATATATACACAATGGAATATACTCAGCCATCAGAAAGGATGAATACTTACCATTTACATTGGCATGGATAGAACTGGAGAGTATTTTGCTCAGAGAAATAAGTCAAACAGAGAAAGAGAATTATCTTATGGAATCTGTTTTCATTCATATGTAGAACACAAGAAATAGCACAGTAGATCAGAGAGGAAGGGACAAAAACTTAATGGAAATTCATCAGAGAGGTAGAAAAACCATGAGAGACTAAATAATAGGAAACAAACTGAGGGTTGTTGGAGGGGAGTGGATGGATATATGGGGTGTGGGGTATTAAGGAGAGCAGTGAATGTGATGAGCACTGGGTTTTATATGCACATGATGGATTAGGGAACACTATGTCTGAAAATAATGATGTACTGTATGTTTGCTAATTGAATTAAAATTTAAAAAGAAAGCAAAAAAAGGAAAAAAGAATATATGTAGAATGGGAAGATATTTGAACTACAAATCTGATGAGGTATTAATATCTAAAATATGGAAGGAACTCAAACAACTCAACAGAAAAAATGATTAAAGTAGGGTAAAGAACCGAACAGATATTTTCCCTAGGAAAATTAAAAAAAAACAAAAATGGAAAAACGCAAATCAAAACCATGATGAAGTGCACCTCACTTGTTTTAGAACAATATAATTAAATATTATAATTAATATATTTATATATGCATATATACATATACAATATAATTAATAATAAAATATATAATTAAAATATGTGTTATATATTATATGTAAAATAAACCTATATGTGCAAATATGCATGTGTGTGTGTGTGTGTGTGTGTACTCACATAATGTTAGGATATAGAGAAAAGGGAACACTTATACACTGTTGGTTAGAATGAGAATTGATACAGTCAATAAAGAAAACAACATGAAATTTCCTTAAAAAAATTTAAAATAGAAACAGCATGGAGGTTCCTCAAAAAATTGAAAATAGAGCTACCTTATGACCCAGCAATTGCACTACTGGGTATTTACCCTAAAGATACAAACGTAGTGATCCAAAAGGGCACGTGTACCCGAATGTTTATAGCAGCAATGTCCACAATAGCCAAGTTATGGAAAGAACCTAGATGTCCATCAACAGATGAATGGATAAAGAAGATGTGGTATATATATACGATGGAATACTATGCAGCCATCAAAAGAAATGAAATCTTACCATTTGCGACAACATGGATGGAACTAGAGTGTATTATGCTTAGCGAAATAAGTCAACTGGAGAAAGACAACTATCACATGATCTCCCTGATATGAGGAAGTGGAGATGCAACGGGGGTGGGAGTTAAGGGGGTAGGAAAAGTAAAAATGAAACAAGATGGGATCGGGAGGGAGACAAACCAAAAGAGACTCTTAATGTCATAAAACAAACTGAGGGGGGTGGGAGGAAGAGGGGTTGGTGGGGTTACATTATATGTTTAAATAAAGCTTAAATAAAAAAATAAAATAGAACTACCATAAGATCCAGTAATGCCACATCTGCGCATTTATATAAAGGTAGTAAAGTCATAATTTTGAAGTGCTATCTGCACTCTAGTATTTATTACAGGATTATTGACAAAAGCCAAGACGTGAAAGCAAACTAAATGTTATTTAACTTTTGAATTAAGAAATAAAGAATAAAGAAAAGAATAAAGAAAATCTACTAAATATATACAATGGAATATAATGTGTCCTTATAAAAGGAAAGAAATATTGCCTAGATAGCTAGATATATGTATGTATATGTATGTATATGTATATGTATGTGTGTGTGTGTATGTATATGTATATACATACACTATGTATATACATACACTATGATAAAATAACAACAACAAAAATGTTCCCTGGGCCCTCACAGGGGTACAGATATCACATGACTTTGAAAACTGAGAGTAACAAATCCTGATCACTTTGACCTGTTGTGGCTTTCTTGTTCAACTGTGACAGAAATTTTGGCATCTCATTTACTATAGGTCACCGCTAAGTTCAGACTTTGATTAGCCAATACAGTGTACTATTAATACATTTTTATGTACTCAAAACACATTGAGTTATGAACTTTGGATGAA
Organism: Taxidea taxus jeffersonii; assembly: GCA_003697995.1. Taxonomy (NCBI): domain Eukaryota; kingdom Metazoa; phylum Chordata; class Mammalia; order Carnivora; family Mustelidae; genus Taxidea; species Taxidea taxus. The sequence continues at coordinate 45,990 of ML105891.1, read as the reverse complement.
TATATCTATGGAAATGAGTACTACCTTTCCATTTTATATAACATTATCTTGGATCTGACACCCTTAGAATCAACTTCCCATCATGGAATCTAGATCTCTTCTAACATAAATTGTCAATATCCTGTGACTCATTTAGTGCATAAACACTGTTTTTTTTTAATATTTCATTTATTTATTTTACAGACAGAGATCACAAGCAGGCAGAGAGGAAGGCAGAGAGAGAGGAGGAAGCGGGCTCCAAGCAGAGCAAAGAGCCCGATGCGGGGCTCGATCCCAGGACCCTGGGATCATGACCTGAGCCGAAGGCAGAGGCCTCAACCCACTGAGCCACCCAGGCCCCCCTAAACACTGTTTTTTAATACAAGTTCTTTCTATGTTAAGTTGGAATTTTAATCTCCCTGTGGCACACAAACACACTTGGTCCAAAATCTATGGGATATGGCAAAGGCAGTCATTAGGGGAAATATAACCATCCAAGCCTCACTCAGAAAAATTGAAAACTTTCGAATGCACAAACTATTTTCACACGTTAAAGAACTGGATAATCAACAAATAAATTGAGCCTACCCTACACACAAGAAGGTAAAAAATTAAGAATAGAACAGAGATCAATGAATTAGAAACCAGAGATGGAGTAGAACACATCAATGATACTACAAGCTGGCTATTTGAAAGAATTAATAAGATTGATCAACCACTGGCTGAACTAATCTGAAAGAAAAAAGAGGACCCAAATTAATAAAATTATGAATGAAAAGGGGTAGGTCACGACTAACACCAAGGAAAGAGAAACAATGATCAGAAACTATAAACAGTTATATGCCAATACGTTAAGTAACCTAGAAGAAATGGATTCATTCCTGGGAACCAATAAACTTCCAAGACTGAAAAAGGAAGAAATTGACAACCTGAATAGACCAATATCTAGTAACTTAATTGAAACAATGATCATAAACCTCCTAAAAAACAAGAGTCCAGGACCTGACAGTTTCCTTGGGGGTAATTCTACCAATCAAAAAAGAAATAATACCTATTCTACTGAAGCTGTTTCAAAAAATAGAGACAGAAGGAAAAGTTCCAGACTCTTTCTATGAGTTCACCTTGATTCCCAAACCAGGCAAAGACCTCATCAAAAAGGAGAATTTCAGGCCAATATCCCTGATGAATACATATGCCAAAATTATCAACAAGATTGTAGCTAATAGGTTACAGCAGTGCATTAAAAAGATTATCCACCACAACCAGGTGGGATTTATACCTGGGATGCAACAGTGGTTCAAAATTCACAAATCAGTCAATGTGAGAGAACAAATGAATAAGAGAATGGAGAAGAACCGCATGGTCATCTCAATTGATGCAGAAAGAGCACTTGAAAAAATACAGGATGCTTTCATTATTAAAACTCTTCATAGCATAGGGATAGAGGGAACATTCCTCAAATTTATAAAATACACCTATGTAAAACTTACAGTGAATATCATTCTCAATGGGAAAAAGCTGACAACCTTTCCACTGAGGTCAGGAACACGACAAGGATGCCCACTCTTGTCACTGGTGTTCAACATACTAGAAGTCCTAGCAACGGCAATCATTAAAAAAAAAAAAAAAAAGGAACAAAAGGAAATAAAGAAATTCAAATTGTAAAAGAAGAAGTCAAACTCTCTCTCTTCACAGATTAGATAGTATTTTATGTGGAAAACCCAAAATACTCCACCCCCAAATTACTAGAGCTCATACAGAAATTCAGTGATGTGTCAGAATACAAAATCAATGCACAGAAATCTGCTGCTTTCTTATACACTAACAATGAAGCTGTAGAAAGGAAAATTAAAGAATATATTCTATTTACAACAGTACCAGAACCATAAGATACCTTGGAATAAACCTAGCCAAAGGGGGAAATGATGTATACCTGAGGAACTATGGAATATTCATAAAATAAATTGAAGAAGACATAAAAAGAGAAATATATTCCATGCTCATGGATTCGAAGAATATACATTGTTAAAATATCTATGCTGCCCAGAGCAAACTATGCTTTCTACAGTATCCTGATAAAAATATAATCATCATTTTTTAAAGTGCTGGGACAAACAATCCTAAAATTTGTAGGGCGTCAGAAAAGACCTGAATTGTCAAGGAAATGTTGAAAATGAAAAACAAAGCTGGAGGCTTCACATTGCCTGATTTCAAGCTTTATTACAAAGCTGTGATCACCAAGACAGTATGGTACTGGCACAAGAACAGACACATAGACCAGTGGGACAGAATAGAGAATCCAGATAGGAACCCACAAATCTATGGTCAAATAATCTTTGACAAAGCAGGAAAAATATACAATTGAAGAAAGGCAACCTCTTCAATAAATGGTGCTGTATAAATCGAACAGCTATACACAGAAGAATGAAATTTGACCATTACACCACACACAAAGATGAACTCAAAGGGGATGGAAGACCTCAATGTGAGACAGGAATCCAGCAAAATCCTAGATGAGAACATAGACAGTAAGATCTTCAACATCAGCTATGGCAACTTCTTTCAAGACAAGTCTCCAAAAGCAAAGGAAATAAAAGCTAATGTGAACTGTTGGACTTCATCAAGAAATAAAGTCTCTGTATATCAAAGGAAAGAGTGAACAAAACAAAGAGCCAACTCATGGAATGGTAGAAATATTTGTAAATGACACTATGGACAAATGGCTGATATCCAAGATCTATTAAAAAACAAACAAAACAAATAAACAAACAAAAAAAAAAACACTTCTCAAACTCAACACCCATAAAACAAATAAGCAAGCCAAAAAAAAAAAAAAATGGACAGAAGACATGAGCAGACACTTCTCCGAAGAATACATTCAAATGGCTGACAGATACATGAAAAAGTGTTCATCCTCATTTGTCATTAGGGAATTCAAATCAAAACCTCTATGAGATACCACTTCAGACCTACCTGTTAGAATGGTAAAAATTAACAAGACAAGAAAAAACATATATAGGATTGGGTGTGGAGAAAGTGGAACGCTCTTACACTATTGGTGGGGATGTAAGATGGTGCAGCCACTTTGGAAAATAGGGTGGAGGTCCCTCAAACATTAAAAATAGGGCTTCACTTTGAACCTACAATTGCATTATAGGGCATTTACCTGAAAGATACAGATGTAGTAAAAATGAAGGACCATATTCACCCCAATAATCATGGCAGCAATATCTTCAATAGCCAAAATGTAGAAAGAGCCAAGATGGCCTTCAGCAGATGAATGGATAAAGAAGCCATGGTCTATATATACAATGGAATAGTACTCAGCCATCAGATATTATGAAGACCCAACTTTTGTATCAACATGGTTGGGACTGGAGGAGATTATGCTGAGTGAAATAAGTCAAAGGAAGTCAATTGTCATATGGTTTCACTTACTTTTGGAATACAAGGAATAGCATGGAGGACATTAGAAGAGTGAAGTAAAAAATGAATGGGGATAAATCATAAGGGTAGACAACCATGAGAGCCTGTGGACTCTGAGAAACAAACTGAGGGTTTTAGAGGGGAGAGGGCTAGGAGGATAAGTTGGCTTGGTGATGGATATTAGGAGGGCATGCTTTGCATGGAGTAGTGAGTGTTATATGTAAGCAATGAACCTTGGAACACTACATCAAAAACTACTGGTGTTCTGTATGGTGACTAACAATATAATAAAAAAGAAAAAGTAAAGAAAACAAAATAAAACAAAACAAATAGCAAGTTTGCTCAACCAAAGAAATATAAACAAGATTAAATTACTATTTTTGCAATACAATGATGTTAAGGTAATTTATCATTTTTAAAAATTTTTCAATTCAATTCAATTAATATATAATGTATTATTAGTTTCAGAGGTAGAGTTGAGTGATTTATCACTCTCATATAACACCCAGTGCTAATTACATCACATGCCCTCCTTAATGTCCAAGTCCCAGTGACCCCATCAGCCCCTTCCTCTCCAGCCACCCTCAGCTTGTTTCCTTTGATTAAGAGTCTCTTCTGGTTGTCTCTCTCTCTCTGACTTCATCTTGTTTAACCTTTTATTCTCTTCCTCTATATTCCTGTTTCTTAAGTTCTACATATGAGTGATATCACATGAAAATTGTTTTTTTCTGATTGACTTGTCTCACTTAGCATAACACCCTCTACTTCCAGCCATGTCATTTTAAGAGGCAAGATTTCAATATTTGATGGGTGGGTAGTATTCCATTATGTATGTATCACTGCTTCTTTATCCATTCATCTGTCAATGGATATCCTATTTCCATAGTTCGCTTATGATGGACATTCCTTCTATAAACATTGTGTTATAGATGCCCTTTTGGACCACTACATTTGTATATTTGGAGCAAATATCCAATATCCCAATTACTGGGTCTTAGGGTATCTCTACTTGCAACTTTTTGAGGAACCTCCATACTGTTTTCCAGAGTGACTATACCAGCTTGTATCCACACCAACAGTGTAAGACAGCTCCTCCTTTTTACTCATCCTTGCCAACATCATCCTTTGCGGTCATGTCTATGTTTGGTTTGGGGATCCTCAGCAACATCTGTCATTTATTCACTTGTTAATTTTAGCCATTCTGACTGGTATGGGGAGGGATCTCATGGTGGTTTTTAGCTGCATTTCCCTGATTCTGAGTGATGTTGAACATATTTTCATGTGTCTGTTGGCCACTTTTTGTCTTCTTTGGAGAAGTGTCTGTTGATGTATTCTGCATATTTATTATTTTTTCTTTTTTTAAAAAAAATATTATTTATTTATTTGACAGAGAGACAGAGATCATAAGTAGGCAGAGAGGCAGGTGGCAGGGTGGGGTTTCCTCACTGAGCAGAGAGCCCGATGCAGGGCTTGATCCCAGGTCCCTGGAATCATGACTTGAGCAGAAGTCAGAGGCTTTTTTGTTTTGTTTTGTTTTGATTTAATTTATTTATTTTGGGGAACCTGGGTAGCTCAGTGGGTTAAGCATCTGCCTTCGACTCAGGTCATGATCTCGGGGTCCTGGGATCAAGGCCCTCATCAGGCTCTCTGCTCAGTGAGGAGCCTGCTTTCCCCTCTCCCTCTACCAGCCTCTCTGCCTAATTGTGATCTCTGTCTGCCAAATAAATAAATTAAATTGTTAAAAAAAAAACTTAAGCCAAAAATTATATTTAAAAGGATAAAAGACTTTCATACTCTCCAGAAATGCTGAACACAAAGAAAACCTAATTAAGCCTCCTTGTCAGAAATTTCAGATCTAAGAAAAAAAAAAAGACACTGATGGTTAAATTCTATAGAGAGTACAACATTGTAATTTAAAATTACATAGCAAAATGATACTTCTATTATATCAAATTTTTAAAACATCCTAAGCCTGTGTTATATTGTATAATATGGTGATAACACCAGTACTAATAGAGTATGATGATCTAGGGTGCAAATAGTATCAAACTATAGTCAACAAAGTCACAAGATAGTGCCAGGCACACATTTGGATTTGATCAATATTATTTAGTATTAGCAATAAACCCAGTTTAAAGATGAAAGTTTCTCTGGAAACTAGCCTGGTGCTGGATATTAAAGAGGGCATGTATTGCATGGACCAATGAGTGTGGTGCATAAACAATGAATATTGGAACACTGAAAAATAAAATAAAATTAATATAAATAAATAAGTAGTCCTCAAAAAAACCCACAAAATATTCAATCTCTCCATTTTTTGTGGGCAAAGGACTAGGACAAGAGAGAGGAAAAAAAAGTCTTCAATGAGAAAATAAGTTAAGATTTAATTTATTTAATTTGGGGTGACTGGGTAGCTCAGTGTGCTAAGCCTCTGTCTTTGGCTCAGGTCATCATCTCACGGTCCTGAGATCGAGTCCTGCATCAGGATCTCTGCTCAACAGGGAGCCTGCTTCTTCCTCTCTCTCTGCCTGTTTTTCTGTCTATTTGTGATCTCTGTCTGCCAAATAAATAAATTAAATCTTTTAAATTTTATTTATGTATTTATATATTTAATTTATTTTAAATTTATTTATTTGGCAGACAGAGATCACAAGTGGGCAGAGAAACAGGCAGAGAGAGAGTGGGGGAAGCAGACTCCTCACTGAGCAGAGAGCCTCATGCAGGGTTCAATCCCAGGACCCCAAGATCATGATCCGAGCCGAAGGCAGAGGCCCTAACCCACTGAACCACCCAGGCGCCCCAATGCAGTGGCTTTAACCCACCAAGCCACCCAGGTGCCCCTCTGCATATTTCTTGACTGGATTATTTTTTCTTTGGGTGTTAAATCTTATAAGTTCTTTATAGATTTTGGATATCAGCCCTTATCTTAAATGTCTGTAATTTATAAATATCTTCCTTCGTTTTGTCAGTTGTCTTTTGGTATTTTCAAGTATTACCTTTGATGTGCAAAAGCTTTTTATCTTGATGAAGTTCCAACAGTTCATTTTTGCCTTTGTTTCCCTTGTCTTTTATAGACATGTCTAGTAAGAAGTTGCATTAAATGAGGTTGAAGAGGTTGTTGTCTATGTTCTCTTCTAGGATTTTGATAGATTTCTGTCTCATATTTAAGTCTTTCATCCATTTTGAATCTATTTTTGTGTATGGTGTAAGGAAATGCTCCAGTTTAATTTTTGTGTATGTGGCTGTTCAATTTTCCCAACACCATTTATTGAAAATACTGTGCTTTTTGCATTGGACCTTCTTTCCTACTTGGTCAAAGATTAGTTGACCATAGAATTTAAGGTCTATTTCTGGGTTCTCTGTTCCATTGCATTGAGCTATGTGTCTGTTTTTGTGCCAATACCATACTGTATTGATGATTACAGTTTTGTAATAGAGTTTGAAGTCCAGGATTGTGATGCCACTAGTTTGGGTTTCCTTTTTCAACTTTCATTTGGCTATTCAGTGGTCTTTCCTAGTTTCATACAAATTTTAGGATTGTTTCTGCCAGCTATGTGAAGAAAAGTCAATGGTATGCTCATAAGGATCACACTGAATATGTAGATTCCTCAGGGTAAACATAAAGTTTTTTTTGTTGTTGTTTATATTTATTTGTTAGAGAGAGAGAGCGAGCACAGGCAGACAGAGAGGCAGGCAGAGGCAGAGGGAGAAGCAGGCTCCCTGTCGAGCAAGGAACCCGATGTGGGGCTCCATCCCAGGACTCTGGAATCATGACCTGAGCCGAAGGCATCCGCTTAACCAACTGAGCCACCCAGGCGTCCCAAACATAAAGTTTTTAAAATATTTTTTTTCTTCGGGGCACCTGGGTGGCTCAGTGTGTTGAGCCTCTGCCTTTGGCTCAGGTCATGATCTCAGAGTCCTGGGATCGAGTCCCACATCTGGCTCTCTGCTTGGCAGGGAGCCTGCTTCCTCCTCTCTCTCTCTCTGCCTGCCTCTCTGCCTACTTGTGATTTCTCTCTGTCAGATAAATAAATAAATAAAGTCTTTAAAAATATATTTTTCTTCCAATTCATGAGCATCATTTTTTTTTTTCATTTCTTTGTGTCTTCCTCAATTTCTTTAAGAAGTGTCTATAATTTTCTGAGTATAAGACCCTGGCCCCTTCAGTTAGGTTTATTCCTACGTGTCTTATGATTTTAGGTGAAATTCTAAATGGGATAAACTCCTTCATTTCATTTTTTTTATTTTTCTGTATCATTGTTAGTGTATAGAGACAGTAGAGATTTATGTGTGTTGATTTTATGTTCTGCTACCTTGATGGATTCCTGTATGAATTCTAGCAATTCTGGGGTGGAGTCTTTTGAGTTTCATGTCATCCGTATAGAGTGAGGGTTGCATTTCTTCTTTGCTGATTCAGATGTTTTTTTTTTTTTTTTTTTTTTTTTTTTTTTTTTCTGTTGTCTGATTTCTAATGCTAGGACTTCGGGTACTATGCTGAACAGAAGTGATGACAGTGAACATCACTGCAATGTTCTTGCCTGTAGGGGAAAAACTCTCATTTGTTCCCCATTGAGAACAATATTCACTGTGGACTTTCCTATATGGCTTTTATGGTATTAAGATAGGTTCCCTCTATCCCTACACTGTGGAAATTTTTAATCAAGTAAGAATGCTGTATTTTGTCAAATGTTTACTTTAAATCTCTTTAGAGCATCATATATTTATTTTGCTTTATTTTATTAATGTGATGTATCAAATTGATTTGCATATGTTGAACCATCCTATTAGCCCAGGAATAAATCCCACGAGGTCATGGTGAATAATCTTTTTAATATATCATTAGATCCTTTTAGTTACTCTTTTGGTGTGCATTTTTTAATCCATTTTCATGGAGGATATTGATCTGTAATTCTCCTCTTTGGTGGAGTCTGTGTCTGGATTTGGGATCAAGGTAATGGTCTGTGTCTGGATTTGGGATCAAGGTAATGTTGGCTTCATGGAACGAGTTTGGGGGTTTTCCTTCCATTTTTGATTTTTTGAAAGAGCTCCAGAAGAATAGGTAAAAATTCTTGAAATGTTTGGTAGAATTCCCCTGGGAAGGCATCTTGCTCTGAACCCTTGTTTGTTGTGAGATTCTTGATTACTGCTTCAATTTCCTTGATGGTTATGGATCTGTTTAGGTTCCTATTTCATTATATTTCACTTTTTGTAGTTTATATGTCTCTAGGAATGCATTTATTTCTTCCAGATTGCCTAGTTTCTTGGCTTATGGTTGTTCATAATATGTTCTTATATATGTTTGCATTTATTTGGTATTGGTCATGATCTCTCATTCATGATTTTATTTTTGGGGTTCTCCTCTCTTTTCTATTCAATAAATCTGGCCAGAGTTTTATCAATCTTACTAATTCGTTCATAGAACCAACTCCTGGTTGATGACCTGTTCTATTCATTGATCTCTGCTCTAATATTTATTATTTCTTCTCTCCTGCTGGGTTTAGAATTTATTTACTGTCCTTTCTCCAGGTCCTTTAGGTGTAAGGTTAAATTGTGTATTTGAGACCTTTCTTATTTCTTGAGAAAGACTTCTATTGCTATCAACTGCCATCTTAGGGCAACATTTGCTGCATCTCACAGGTTTTGAACAGTTCTATTTTCATTTTCATTAGTTTCCATGATTTTTTTTTTTTTTAATTCTTCACGTACTTTATGGTAAACCCATTCATTCTTTAGGAGGATGTTCTTTGGTCTCCATGTATTTGATTTCTTTCCTAATTACCTCTTGTGATTGAGTTCAAGTTCCAAAGCACTGCAGTATGAAAATAGGCAGGGGGATAATCCCAAATTTTGGTACCTTTTGAGACCTGATCTGTGACCCATTATGTGGTCTATTCTGAAGAATGTTCCATATGCACTTGGGAAGAATATACTCTGTTACTTTAGGATAGAATAATTTGAATATATCTGTGAAGCATATCTAGTCCAGCACATTATTAAAAGAGCATGCTTCCTTGTTGATCTTCTGAATAGATGATCTGTACATTGCTGTGATTGCAGTATTAAATTCCCTACTATTATTTATTATTACTAATGTGTTTCTTTCATTTTGTTATAAGTTGGCTTATATAATTTGCTGCTCCCACATTAGGGACACAAGTGTTTACAATTTTTAGATCTTCTTGTTGGAGAGACCCTTTAATTATAAAATAGTGTCCTTCTTCACCTTTTATTACTATGTTTGGTTTAAATCTAATTTATCTGACATAATGATCTCTACCATAGCTTTCCTTTTTCAACAGTTAGCACGATAAATTGTTCCCCACCACCTCACTTTAAATATGAAGATACCTTGGGTCTAAAATGAGTCTCAGGCAGATAGCATGTCAATTAATCTTGCTTTCTTATACAATCTGATAACCTGTGTATTTTCATTGGAGCATTTTGCCCATTTATGTTCAGAATAATAATGAAGAGTTATGGATTTAGTGTCATTGTATTATCTGTAAAGTCCCTGTTTCTATATATCATCTCTGTTTCATTGTGGTCTATTTACTTTTGTGAACTCTTGTCACTTAAATGAACCCCTCTCCTATTTTGAATGAAATCTTAGTTTGGTAAAGTATTCTTGGCTGCATATTTTTCTCATTCTTCACCCTGAATATATCATGGCCACTCTTTCTGGCCTTCCAGGTCTCTGTGCTTCACTCTTGTGCCATATGTTGTTCTGAGCTACTTTCAGGATTTTCTCTTTGTCTCCAAGATTGGCCAGTTTCACTATAATGTGTTGGGGGCTGACCTATTTTTATTGATTTTGCGGAGGGTTTCATGTACCTCTTGGGCTTGGATGTCTGTTTCCACGGGTTTGGAAATACTTTCCTATAATTTTCTCTAATATACCTTCTTCCCCTCTTTATCTTTCTTCTTCTCCTGGGATCCCAATTATTCTAATATTGTTTCACTTTCTGGTATGACTTATCTCTCACATACTCTTCTCATTATCCAGTAGTTGTTTACTTCTTTTTCCTCAGCTTACAATTTCATCTTCTATATAACTAATTCTCTCTCTTCTGCCTGACTTATCCTAGGACTTAGAACCTCTTTTTTTATTGAATCTCTTGAATAGCCTTTTTTATTCAATGTGATTAGATTTCCATGCTTTTATTTCTCCAGAAAGGATTTCTATAGTGTCTCCTATGCATTTTCAAGCCCAGCTAGTAACTTTATACTTGTTATGCTAAACTCTAGTTCTGATGTCTTACTTAGGTACACACTGAATAGGACCCTGACAATCCATACTGTGTTAATTCTTGAGGTCAGTTTTTCCTTCTTATCATTCTGTCCAGAGTAGATTAATTAAAGAATGAAATACTAAAATGGAAACAATAATCCCAGAGTAATAGACACTAAGCAAGTTAGATGAGACCCAAACTGGGAAAAAAAAAAAAAAAAAAAAGGAAGGGGTCAGGGGTCTGGGTGAGCCTGGTGATGGTAGTAAGGAGGACTCGGATTGCGTGTTATATGCAAACAATGCATCATGGAACACCACATCAAAAACTAATGATGTAATGTATGATGACTAATATAACATAATAGGAAAAATCAAAACATAAGAACACAAACAAACAAACAAAAAACACAAAGAATATAATCAGACAGGTAGACAGAACAGAGTGGCACACTTCATCCTGGGTGTATTTTGGTCTGTTTATTAGAAAACTGAATCCTAAAATTGTAAATAAGGAAAAACATATTTACAAAAAGAATTAAATACAATTAAAAGATACAATGTTCCTGTAAAAATGAAAAAAATAATATTTAATATTTAATTTTGAATATTTTTCAAAAATAGTTGATAAAAGAAGACATTGGTTGAAAAGGAAAAGAGAAAAAAACAAAATTAAGAAAACAAAAGTAACAAATAATGGGGGAAAAACATGAACTCTATGTTACATTCCTTTTGTGCTGGACGTTCTTACTCATCTTCTTGGGGAGGCGCCTGTTGCTTTGATCCTCAGGTGTTTTTGTTCCAGGCAGAATTGCACTCCACTTGCTAGGGGGTCAGGCTAATTAATCATCTGCTGGATTACTCTATGTCGCTTTTGTTCCCTGAATGCTTTCTATGCTGTTTTGGAGGATGAGAATGAAAATGGTGACTTCCCAATCTACAGCCTCACAGCTTAGAGCTCAGAGCCCACTCAGTGTGTCCTCAGGGAAAAGCAGTCAGTCGCTCCTGATTTCTCTCAACTCTTTTTGCCCACCCAGCCTGTGACTATGAGTTTGTATCTCAGACACACAACACCATTTCTAACTCTCTAGACACCTGCTGTTCACACCCATGCAGCTCCTCCTGGGGGAAGAAGGGTGGTCTTGCTGGTTCTACTACTAGCTGAGCTCTTTCTCAGAAAGCAGTCAGCCAAGCCATAAATCATGCCACATTTCATGATTTATGGCAACCCTAAGATGAAAGCCCACTCCTAGGGTTACTGATTATAGCTGGATTCCCAGCTACAATGCCTGAGAACTCTGCCACATTCATGCACCCCCATTCTTTCTGTGACTCCCACGGGACCCTGAGACCACACTATCTCACCTAGGATGCCTCCAACTTTGACAACTGGGTGTCTTTCAGGTAGGGACACCACTTACCAAGCCGACTTCTAAAAGTTCTGATTTCATGCTCTGTTGTTCTATCACTTTATGGTATCAGCTTATGTTAAACCCAAGGTTTAGCTTCATTTATATCGCCTTGGATTAACTCCTCTTTACCTACTACCTTGCAGAAAGTGGTCTACTTTTCTATTTATAGAGATGCATCTATTCTATTCTTAGATCTCTGGTTGATTTCACAGATGTTGAGAATGATTTGAGTGATAATCTAGCTGAATTTGTGGGGCCAGAGGAAACTCAGGTCTCTTACTCCTTCATCACATTATACCTTCTCAAGGTTAAATTATTTCACTCACATCCTGAAATCTTTAAAATACAAAAAAAAATGCTAAGAATAATGTAAAAATGTCTTAGTATATTTAAAGGTCACAATGAATGTAATATTGTATAACTCTCTAAGTTCATCTAATAGTATTAGTATTTTGTCATTCTATGGTAGGAACACTGGATTTTTTTTTCTATTACCTAAAAAAAAAAAAAAAAAATCCTAGCTTTGAGGTTTGTATATGCTGCCCACTTTAGATAGAATGAGTACAAATATATTTATCAATGTTCTCTTTTATTTAACATGCCTCAATTCAATTATCATATGACTGAAAGGGTTTTCTTTTACCACTAAATATGAATGATGATGATGATGACAATTTTTATTTTAAACTTCAGACATATAACTACCTGAAAGTATTCTGCTTCCTACTAGTTAGCTTGAGTTATCACTTTCTGTTTGTTATCACTTTCTGTACAATGTAAACCCCATGAAATTGAAATAATGTATATTTTTCTCTGATGGTTCTGTTTCTATAACTACCCTGGCATATATTAGGTATAAAACAAATATTTATTTAAAAAGTTGAATACTGAGGGATGACAAATATGTGGTAACTTAATGGATTTAAAGAACAAAGAAACCTTAGAGACTTTCATGTTTGATTTCAAGTTTAGACAAATAAATGGGCATTGGTCACATTCCCTAAGGTAGAAAAAAGTCATGAAGCTGGTTGAGAGCGGTAAAGTTTGAGTGGTGGGAAAATTACTTGCAATACAGTGAGCACAATTTGGTACATGCAATGTGAAACAACTTGACATACAAAGGGGAAAAAAAGAACTAAAACACATATTTAGCTTCAGGGTTCAGAAGGCATTTGAGGTCACAGATATTGTCAGATATGAGAAGTAATTGAACCAATGAACATATGTAATATAAAAGTAACAAATTGTCTAAAATCCTGCAAAAAGAAACACCAGAAATTTAGAGACTGGTAAATGAAGAAATTTACAATGGTGAAAGATCCTAGAAGCCAGATAATGATGTTGCAAATAGAAAAGCTAATCATCAATTTCTTGAGCAAGTGAATGTTTAATGTATTGACAAAAAGGATAGCAATGACAGATGCAGTGAAAAGAAGGACTATCTTAACTCCAAAGTTCATAGCAGCAATGGTCACAATCACCAAACTGTGGAAAGAGCCATGATGCCCTTCGACAGATGAATGAATAAAGATATGGTCCTTATATACAATGGAATATTATGCCCCCATCAGGAATATGAATACCCAACTTTTGTATCAACATGGACAGGACTGGAAGAGATTATGCTGAGTGAAATAAGTCAAGCAGGGAAAACCAATTATCATATGTTTTCACTTACTTGTGGAGCAAGTCATAACATGGAGGACATTAGGGGAAGGAAAGGAAAAGTGAATTGGGGTAAATCAGAGGGGTTGAAGCATGAAAGACTGTGGAATTTGAGAAATAAACAGGATTTTTGAGGGGAAGAGAATGGGGGTTTGGTGAACCTGGTGTTGGGTACTAAATAGGACATGTATTACATGGAACATTGGGTGTGGTACATAAACAATGAATCTTGGAACACTGAAAAAAGTAAAATTAAATTAAAAAAAGAATACAATTTATTTTTTAAAGATGACAGTGATTCTCGGGACGCCTGGGTGGCTCAGTTGGTTAAGCCGCTGCCATCGGCTCAGGTCATGATCCCAGCGTCCTGGGATCGAGTCCCACATCGGGCTTTTGCTCCGCAGGGAGCCTGCTTCTCCCTCTGCCTCTGCCTGCCTCTCTGTCTGCTTGTGCTCATTCTCTCTCTCTCTCTCTCTCTAACTAATAAATAAATAAAATCTTTAAAAAAAAGTTTTAAAAAAAAGATGACAGTGATTCTCTAAGCTAAATCTGGAGATGGAAGTCATATTTCAGGGATTCAGGGCTGAATTTGAGGAGAGAAAATATGGAAACTGATTGTAAACCACTTTCAGAGATTGGTTTTGAATAGTGGGAGGGATGGTATATTATGGTTACAAGATAATAAGAATAAAAAATAGTGGAACCTAATTTTCATGGTTCTTCTATAGTTTTTGAAAAAGCTGAAGAAAATATATTAGCCACCTCTGTAGATAGTTTAGGCAATGTGTCAAATTATGATGAAAGAAATAATGAGAGCTAATGTCAGGGCTAGCCCAGAAATATTTCTTTCAGACATAAAAAAAAAAAAAAAAATCTGCACCCAGACAAGAAAAAATGAAGGAAAGAAGTAAACTTAAAAGAAACTGAAATCTTAGCAGTAATAAACAAATCATATAGTATTTTTTTCCTTAAGCTTTTTTATTTAAACATATAATGTAACCCCACTACCCTCACCCAACCCCTCTCCCCCCCACCCCCCTCAGTTTATTTTATGACATTATGAGTCTCTTTTGGTTTGTCTCCCTCCCGATCCCATCTTGTTTCATTTTTTCTTTTCCTACCACCTTAACCCCCACCCCCGTTGCATCTCCACTTCCTCATATCAGGGAGATCATGTGATAGTTGTCTTTCTTTGATTGACTTATTTCACTAAGCATAATACGCTCTAGTTCCATCCATGTCATCGCAAATGGTAAGATTTCATTTCTTTTGATGGCTGCATAGTATTCCTTTGCATAATAATACCACTTCTTCTTTATCCATTAATCCATTGATGGACATCTAGGTTCTTTCCATAACCTGGCTATTGTGGACATTGTTGCTATAAACATTCGGGTACACGTGCCCTTTTGGATCACTACGTTTGTATCTTTAGGGTAAATACCCAGTAGTGCAATTGCTGGGTCATAAGGTAGCTCTATTTTCAATTTTTTGAGGAATCTCCATGCTGTTTTCCAGAGTGGTTGCACCAGCTTGCATTCCCACCAACAGTGTAGGAGGGTTCCCCTTTCCCTGCATCCTCGCCAGCATCTGTCATTTCCTGATTGTTCATTTTAGCCATTCTGACTGGTGTGAGGTAGTATCTCATTGTGGTTTTGATTTGTATTTCCCTGATGCCCAGTGATGTGGAGCACTTTTTCAGGTGTCTGTTGGCCATCTGGATGTCTTCTTTGCAGAAATGTCTGTTCATGTTCTCTGCCCATTTCTTTATTTGATTATTTGTTCTATGGGTGTTGAGTTTCTTGATCTCTCTATAGATTTTGGTTACTAGCCCTTAATCTGATATGTCCTTGGCAAATATCTTCTCCCATTCTGTCAGTTGTCTTTTGATTTTGTTGACTGTTTCCTTTGCAGTGCAAAAGCATTTGATCTTGATGAAGTCCCAATAGTTCATTTTCTCTCTGACTTCCCTTGTCTTTGGCGTCGTTCCTAGGAAGAAGATGCTGCGGTTGAGGTCGAAGAGGTTACTGCCTGTGTTTTCCTCAAGGATTTTGATGAATTCCTTTCTCACGTTGAGGTCCTTCATCCATTTTGAGTCTATTTTCGTGTGTGGTATAAGGAAAAGGTCCAATTTCATTTTTCTGCATGTGGCTGTCCAATTTTCCCAACACCATTTGTTGAAGAGGCTATCTTTTTTTCCATTGGATATTATTTCCTGCTTTGTCGAATATTAGTTGACCATGGAGTTGATGGTCTATAGCTGGGCTCTCTATTCTGTTCCATTGATCTATGTGTCGGTTTTTGTACCAGTAGCATACTGTCTTGATGATGACAGCTTTGTAATAGAGCTTGAAGTCTGGAATTGTGATGCCACAAACTTTGGCTTTCTTTTTCAATATTCCTTTGGCTACTCGAGGTCTTTTCTGGTTCCATATAAATTTTAGGATTATTTGCTCCATTTTTTGAAAAAAATGGATAGGATTTTGAAAGGCATTGCATTAAATGTGTAGATAGCTTTAGGTAGCATAGACATTTTCACAATATTTATTCTTCCAATCCAGGAGCATGGAACATTTTTTCCATTTTTTTGTGTCTTCCTCAATTTCTTTCATGACTATTTTATAGTTTTCTGAGTATAGATTCTTTGCCTCTTTGGTTAGGTTTATTCTTAGGTATCTTATGGTTTTGGGTGCAATTGTAATGGGATTGACTCCTTAATTTATCTTTCTTCTGTCTTGTTGTTAGTGTAAGGAAATGCATCTGATTTCTGTGTGTTGATTTTATATCCTGACACTTTACTGAATTCCTGTACAAGCTCTAGCAGTTTTGGAGTGGAGCTTTTTGGGTTTTCCACATATAGTATCATATCATCTGCAAAGAGTGATAGTTTGACTTCTTCTTTGCTGATTTAGATGCCTTTAATTTTTCTTTTTGTTGTCTGATTGCTGAGGCTAGGACTTCTACTACTATGTTCAATAGCAGTGGTGATAGCAGACATCCCTGCCATGTTCCTGACCTTAACAGAAAAGCTCTCAGTTTTTCTCCATTGAGAATGATACTTGCCATGGGTTTTTCATAGATGGCTTTGATAATATTGAGGTATGTGCCCTCTGTCCCTACACTTTTAAGAGTTTTGATCAGGAAGGGATGCTGTACTTTATGCTTTTTCAGCATCTATTGAGAGTATAATATGGTGCTTGTTCTTTCTTTTGTTAATTTATTGTATCACATTGATTGATTTGTGGATGTTGAACCAACCCTGCAGCCTTGAAATAAATCCCACTTGGTCGTGGTGAATAATCCTTTTAATGTACTTTTGGATCCTATTGGCTAGTATTTTGATGAGAATTTTCACATCTGTTTTCATCAAGGATATTGGTCTGTAATTCTCTTTTTTGATGGGATCCTTGTCTGGTTTGGGGATCAAGGTGATGCTTGCCTCATGAGATGGGATTGGCAGGGAGACAAACCAAAAGAGACCCTTAATGTCATAAAACAAACTGAGGGGGGTGGGGGGCAGAGGGATCGGGAGAGGGTGGTGGGGTTAAATTATATGTTTAAATAAAAAATCTTAAATAAATAAAATTAAAAAAATAAATAAAATAAAATTGAGTACCACTGAGGAAAAAAAAATAAGTTTGTAAGTTTTCCTTCCATTTCTATTTTTGGAACAGTTTCAGGAGAATAGGAATTAATTCTTCTTTAAATGTTTGGTAGGATTCCCCTGGGAAGCCGTCTGGCCCTGGGCTTTTGTTTGTTTATAGATTTTTGATGACTGTTTCAATCTCCTTACTGGTTACGGGCCTATTCAGGTTTTCTATTTCTTCCTGGTTCAGTTTTGGCAGTTTATATGTCTCTAGGAAAGCATCCATTTCTTCCAGATTGTCAAATTTGTTGGCATGGAGTGCTCATAATATGTTCTCATGATTTTTTTGTATTTCTTTGGTGTTGGCTGTGATCTATCCTCTTTCATTCATGATTTTATTTATTTGGGTCCTTTCTCTTTTCTTTTAGATAAGTCTGGCAAGGGGGTTATCAATCTTATTAATTCTTTCAAAGAACCAGCTCCTTGTTTCATTGATTTGTTCTATGGTTTTCTTTGGTTTCTAGTTTGTTGATTTCTGCTTTGATCTTTATTATTTCTCTTCTCCTGCTGGGTTTAGGCTTTCTTTGTTGTTCTTTCTCGAGCTCCTTTAGGTGTAGGTTTAGGTTGTGTATTTGAGACCTTTCCTGTTTCTTGATATAGGCTTGTATTGCTATATATTTTCCTCTCAGGACCGCCTATGCTGTGTCCCACAGATTTTGGACCGTTGTGTTTCCATTATCATTTGTTTTCATGTTGTTTTTTTTTTTTCAATTCTTCTTTAATTTCCTGGTTGACCCATTCATTCTTTAGAAGGATGCTGTTGGGTCTCCATGTATTTGTGTTCTTTCCAAATTTCCTTTTGTGATTGAGTTCTAGCTTCAGAGCATTGTGGTCTGAAAATATGCAGGGGATGATCCCAAACTTTTGATACCGGTTGAGACCTGGTTTATGACCCAGGATGTGATCTATTCTGGAGAATGTTCCATGGGCACTAGAGAAGAATGTGTATTCTGCTGCTTTGGGATGGAATGTTCTGAATATATCTGTGATGTCCATCTGGTCCAGTGTGTCATTTAAGGCCTTTATTTCCTTGTTGATCTTTTGCTTGGATGATCTGTCCATTTCAGTGAGGGGTGTGTTAAAGTCTCCAACTATTATTGTATTCTTGTCAATGTGTTTCTTTGATTTTGTTATTAATTGGTTTATATAGTTGGCTGCTCCCATGTTAGGGGCATATATATTTAAAATTGTTTACAAATTCTTTCAGTGTTTGTTTGTCCTGGAAGCTTTTTATCTTTCCTTCTATTTTCAATGATAACCTAGCTGTATAAAGTATTCTTTGCTGCATGTTTTTCTCGTTTAGTGCTCTGAATATATCATGCCAGTTCTTTCTGACCTGCCAGGTCTCTGTGGATAAGTCTGCTGCCAATCTAATATTTTTACCATTATATGTAACAGACTTCTTGTCCCGTGCTTTCAGGATTTTATCTTTGTCACTAAAACTTGTAAATTTTACTATTAGATGATGGGGTGTGGACCTATTCCTATTAATTTTGATGGGGATGCTCTGCACCTCCTGGATTTTGATGCTTGTTCCCTATGCTATATTAGGGAAATTCTCTACAATAATTTTCTCCAATATACCTTCTGATCCTCTCTCTCTTTCTTCTTCTTCTGGAATCCCAATTATTCTAATGTTGTTTTGTTTTATGGTATCACTTATCTCTCGAATTCTCCCCTCGTGATCCAGTAATTTTTTGTCTCTCTTTTGCTCAGCTTCTAAATTCTTTGTCATTTTGTCTTCTATATCACTAATTCTTTCTTCTGCCTCATTTATTCTAGCAGTAAGAACATCCATTTTTTATTGCACCTCATTAATAACTTTTTTTTTTTTATTTCAACTTGATTAGATATTAGTTCTTTTATTTCTCCAGAAAGGGCTTTGATTTCTCCCGACAGTGTTTCTTTAATATCTTCCATGTCTTTTTTGAGCCCAGCTAGAACCTTGAGAATCCTCGTCCTGAATTCCAGACCTGACTTATTACCAATGTCTGTATTGATTTAGTCACTAGCCTTTGGTACTGCCTCCTGTTTTTTTTTTTTTTTTTTTTTTTTTTTTGGTGAGTTTTTTTTCCTTGTTATTTTGTCCAGATAAGAATCTGCTGTTCTCCTTGTTAAGTGAACTTTGTCTTGGCTGGATTTCTTGTTGATCTTCTTTGGGAGGGGCCTGTTGTAGTGATTTTCAAGAGTCTCTACCCTAGGCGGAATTGCACTGCCCTTACCAGGGGCCGGGCTAATAATCCTCTCAGGTTCGCTTTCGGGATCTTTTGTTCCATGAATGCTTTCTGTAGAGCTCTGGAGGATGGGAATGAAAATGGTGGCCTCCCAATCTCTGGCTCAGAGGAGCCGAGAGCTAGGGGCCCCAGTCTTCAGTGTGCCTTCAGAGAAAAGCGCTTAATCACTCCCGTCTCCCCAGCCTTCGGCCAGGTTTGGAGAAAATCATGTGTAATCACTCCCGTCTCACTGGCTTCTGGCTGCGCTCTAAGGTCACCCAGCCTGTGACCAGACATCTCTGTCTCTGGCAGAGTCCCACCTGGAGTCTCCGAACCCCATAGATCCCTGAGCTCTCCCAGGTTGGTGTCTTCCTGGATCTTGTGGGGACCCCTCACACAGAGCACCGGCCCGTGTCACAGACCACGGCTCTAGGTAAAGCCGAGGTGAGAGCTCACTCCTCAGCTCTGTCTCTGCAGCTGGCTTCCCCGCTCTAATACCTGTGAGCTCTGTGACACTCAGACACCCCCGATCCTTCTGTCACCCCATGGGACCTGAGTCCATGCTATCCCCGCGTGGTCTTCACCCCAGTTTAGCCTCTGGAGTCCCTCTGTGGATCTGACTTTTAAAAGTCCTGATTTTGTGCTCAGTTGTTTTTCCGCTTGCCAGGAGCCAGCCCCTCTCCCCTCGGTCTATCTTCCCATCGTGTTGGATTCACTTCTCTGCTGGTCCTACCTTTTAGAAAGTGGTCGATTTTCTGTTTCTAGAATTGTTATTCTTCTTCTCTTCGATCTCCTGTTGGATTTATAGGTGTTCAGAATGGTTTGACAGGCTATCTGGCTGATCTCCTGCTGCCTGATGTCATCTCAGCCTGCTACTTCTCTGCCATCTTGACCCCCACATCTCATGTAGTATTTTTAAAACATCTGTTTCAAAAGTCATCATTTAGATAGTTACTGGAATTCTAGTTAACAATAAGGAAAGACAAAAGAAGTGACATGATATCTTGAATAACTTAAAGAAAATAATGGCTGTCTTGGAATATATTACCCTGTATAACAGCCATGGAAATGCATCTCTCAGATCACTGAGGGGAGCATAACTGACATCAGCAGCTGCTGTGCTTTCAAATCCTTCACTAAGAGTACCCTAATGTCACACACCCCATGGGTTGCTCCCAGAGAATTTGGATATATCAGTTAAACTAAGGCAACTTAATTCTTAAGAGAAATACCTCCTGTAATGAGTGACTTTTTAAAGATTTTAGTCATTCACTTGAGAGAGAAGAGCACGAGAGGGAGTAACAGAGTGAGAGAGAGAATTTCAAGCAAGCTCCCCACTGAGTGTGGAGAGGAATGTTGGGCTCAATACTAGTACCCTGAGATTATGACCTGAGCTAAACCAAGAGTTGGATGCTTAACTGACTACACCACCCAGGGACCATAAGCGATGAGAGATTTTAATTAAAGAACTCCCCATCAACCCAGCCAGATGTTTGGTAGAGATTAATTACACTTCCCTTCATATCTGTTTCATACGAGTCAGACTTGCTTTGTGGACTGACTGCCCTGCCTAACTCTTCTTGCTCCTTCCTACAATAAATGTATTGTTGAGTTTGTGACTTTATTGTACCTGAAAGGTAATGAGTTAGATGTTATCCTTTTGTGAATCCTGGAAGAAGATACAAGATTCTTCCACTTGCCCCTAAATCCTATGTTAGAGATGCGATGTTTCAGCATAGATTAATCCTGTTAGGTAGGTTTGCATTATAATTCAGACAGTGGGCCAAGAAAGCCTGCTATATTTTACAGTAAGCAAAAATTATGACTGCTCTTTATTTGACAGATAGGGAGGGTCAATTACCACATATTTCAAAGCCCTCACCCTGACACTGAGGAGAAAAACTCATGTGAATGTTTTTAGTGTCATAGATTCTTAACATATCAAGCAAAATGTGTGGGAGTAATAAAAATTTATGGAGAGTTTCCAACAATAGATAATCTTATTGTCTAATCTTTCCTGTCATATTCTCACCATAGGACTCAGACCAACACACCAACATCCTACACACACACCCCCAAAAAAGGTGAACAAACAGATAAACAAAAAACGAAACAAACAAAGCAAAACAACAACAACAAATCCAAAAACTCAGGGTACCCAGACCAGCATGGCAAAAAGAAAATTAATGTTCTTCAGAGAGAATGAAATTTATGCAAGAAGGAAAGTCAGAGACCTACTAATTAATGAAGATCAGTGAAAATATTAATGAGTTAGAAAACACAATTTGAGGGTGCCTACATAGCTCTGTCAGTTAAGCTTCTGACTTCACCTCAGTTCATGATCCCAGGGTCCTGGGATCCAGTCCCACAAGGAAATCCTTGCTCAGCAGAGAGACTGCATCTCCCTCTGCCCTGCCACCTACACTTTTGCTCTAGCTCTCTATCTCTCTCTTGTAAATCTAAATAAATAAAATCTTTCTTTAAGAAATCTTAAAAGAAATATTAAATATTTCTTTTCTAAATCTTTCTTTTCTAAATCTTTCTAAGGAAATATTTAAAAAATCTTAAAGAAAGATTTTATTTATTTAGTTGACAGAAAGAGATCACAAGCAGTCAGAGAGGCAGGCAGAGAGAGAGAGGGAAGCAGGATCCCTGCTGAGCAGAGAGCCCGATGCAAGGCTCAATCTCAGGACCCTGGGATCATGACTTGAGCCAAATGCAGAATGTTTAACCCACTGAGCCACTCAGGTGCCCCAATGAATATTTTTTTAAAAATCACAATTAGTAAAAGAATGTAAATATTCAAGTATCTGCAATTATAAAATTAATATAATTATAGATAAAAATAAATTCTCTTTGGGGCATCTGGATTTCTCAGTCATAAGAACTTGTAACTCTTCATCTTAGGGTTGTTAGTAAGAGCCCCATGTTGGGTGTTTATTATTTAAAATAAGTAAATAAATAAACAAAGAAAACAATAAATAATAAACTTAAAATAAATATTGCTTTATGTTTTCAGAAATTGGTAGGCTTGTTTGAAAATTTGTATACAAATTATGTGGAAAGGATTAATGTTTTTAGGGTAAAGAAAGAATAACTTTAAGACATGAAGACTTATAAAGTAAATTTAAAAACTTTGGTATTTCTTTTTTTAACTTTTACTAATTTATTTTTAATATTTATTTATTTTAGTTTTTGATATAGTGTTCCAAGATTCATTGTCTATATACCCAATGATTCATGCAATATACAACCTCCTTAATACCCATCATTGGACCAATCCTTCATCCAACACTCTTCTCTCTAAATCTCATAGTTTGTGGACAGAACAGAGATGCCCTTCAAAAGATGAATGGATAAAGAAAATTTGGTCCATATACATGACGGAATATTATTCAGCTTTCAGAAAGGATGGATATCCAGCTTTTGCATCAGCATGGGTGGGGCTGGAGGCGATTATGCTGAGTAACATAAGTCAAGCAGAGAGTTAATTATCATATGGCTTCACTTAGTTATGGAGAATAAGGAATAACATGAAGAACATTAAGATAAGGAAAAGAAAAGTGAATTGGGGTAATTCGGAGGCAGAGATGAAGCAGGAAGACTGTGTGGACTCTAACGCTTTTGGTATTTCTTCAAGTAGAGCAGAAGAAAGGACCAAAAGCTTTATAGATGTGACATTAGAAGGATAAATTAATGCAGAAATAAAGAAGACATGGTGTACCCTGGATACTTTTATCATTATGGTAAAAATAATATGTAGTGCTTACCTTAACTGGTGTATGCAAAATTAATTCCACATAGAAAATTGATGTAATTTTGAATAAAATATATCAAGTTTTGAAAGGCAATACAGCAGAAGGTATCTATGACTTTGTATTAGGAAAAAAAAATCCTTTCATGGAATGTAAAAATAAAGTTTAAACATAAAGGAAAAATTTTACTAGGTCCAACACACTAAATTAAGAACATCTGTTCTTTATATATAGCATTAAGAAATTTTAAAGAATAAGTCTTGAAAAACAGAATGATACTTAAAACTCATAGCCAGCCACCATTTGATTCAGACTATTTGAATCTTCCTACAAATCAATAAAGAAAAGCATCAATAGGCAACTAATGAAAGGGGAACCCCAACATTTAAAAACATGTTCAATATTATTTATCATAAGGCAAATGCAAATTAAAAACAGTGTAATATGTATGTAAACCCACTACACTGGCTAAAATTAAAGAACAACCAAATGCCAAGTGATCCTAAAATTTTGCAGCCACTGGAACTATCATAACAAAATGACCTGAAGTAAAAGTTGATGCAAAACAAATTGAAATTATTTAGTTTTATGATATGTACAAACCTTAAACAAGTAATTACACTCCTATAAAGACCAATGTTATACCTATTAGACCTGTTAGAATGACTGTTTTTAAAAAGATAAGAAATAGCCAATGCTGGAAATAATATGGTGAAAAATAAACACATGCACTTTGTACACTTTTGGAAATGTGAATCTGTGTAACCACTATGGAAAACAGTATGGAGCTTAACAAAAATTGAAAATAAAACTATCAAATGATCCAACAATTCCATTTCTGGGTATTAAACTAAGGAACCTAATGACTAACTGGGTATTATCCTAAGGAACCTAATGACTAACTCAAAAAGACATATGCATCTCCATTTTCATTCCAATAGTTTTACCTTAACCAAGACACAGAACCATCTATCTGTTATATATATATATATATATATATATATATATATATATATATATATAT
>ML105891.1:0-21635 GCA_003697995.1 Taxidea taxus jeffersonii | reverse complement strand
TATATATATATATATATATATATATATATATATATATATATATATATTCATCCATATATATATGGATGAATAAATAAAATGTGGTATACATATGGAATGGAATCATAGTCATCCATAAAAATAATATATTACTATTTGTTACAACATGGGTGGATCTTAAAGGCATTATGCTAAGTGAGAAGTCAGAAGTCAGTCAAACAGTGAAAGACGAATATGTATGATCTCACTCATATGTGGAATCTGAAAAAGCACATGGTGAGACCATTTCTTCTCATTTTATTCAATGATAAATATTGCATAAGTAAAATTTCAAGTGCTCGGTTAATCAATGTATCTACTGTCTATTTTTTTCTGTATTTTCACCTATCATCTTTTCTTTATAGCACGTATTTAGATATCTTAATTTTAAAACTTATGTCTATTGACAGGATTTTCACTTCTAATTAAATAGCTTATTTTAAAAAAATTCTCCATAAATATTACTTTAAGAGTTTTATGCATTTTGTATCTTTTCCTGTCCTTTCTGCTGGTATGCTTTTCAAGTTATGCTGTTCCAAATCATTATCCCCACATATAAATTTCCCACATCTGTTGACTGATATGGTAACTACTTGTAATCTTCTTAATCCCCTACTATTTTTTTTTAACCATATCAAACATCCTCTGGCATTTGGTTCGCTGTGGAATTCCACATTCTGTGGGGAAACAGTGAAAGGACTAGTGTTGGATATTTGATTCAAAATCCAACTAATGGGGTCTATTGGATAAATGTTTTAATATGTCAAAAATAATAAATAAATCTGTTTATACCGTGCCAAAATCAGACTTTTCCACACATTTATTAAAAACTGCCCAGAAGCTTTCTAAAAGCATCAAACCTGATTTGTTTTAACTTATAAAATATAAAATGCTTTTCCGTATGTAAAGGGCTTCTTTTGAAATGAGGTCGAAAAACTATTTCTATTTCTATTTGGATCATTATTGGGATAGTGAAGATTAGGGGGAAAGGATTATTATGTCATGATAGAAAGGACATATAAGCTTGCATGATATCAATAGCTGTGCCATGTCCCCATCTAATTCATTCAAGTATATTATACTATGTGATATCATCATCATCATCATCATCACCATCACCATCATCAGTAATAATATACTGCAGATTTAGAGTTCCGTGGAGTAGACAAAGGATGGCCAAGATGATGGAGAAAAGATCTCATAGAAAAATTGCCAATGTAATAAGCTCTATTATCATAACACTATATTAACTAAGGATGCATGACTTGTTCTTAAATGCTTTTATAATAGGTGTTAATTCAAAATTGATATATTCACTTAATGTGATGTTTATTGTCCTGAAAAATACATAATCAAATTTGTTGTGTATTTGAAAATAATAGAAATGAACTGATATCAGAAAGGATGAATACCCAACTTTTGTATCAACATGGACGGGACCAGAGGAGATTATTCCGAGTGAAATAAGTCAAGCAGAGAGAGTCAATTATCATATGGTTTCAGTTACTTGTGGAGCATAAGAAGTGACATGGAGGTCATTGGGAGAAGGGGAGGAGAAGTGAGCTGGGGGAAATCAGAGGGGATGATGAACCATGAGAGTGTGTGGACTCTGAGAAACTAACTGAGGGTTTTGGAGGGGAGGAGGGTGGGATTTTGTGTGAGCCTGCTGGTAGGTATTAAGGAGGTTACATATTGTGTGGAGCACTGGATGTGGTGCATAAGCAATTAACCTTGGAAGACTGAAAAAAGAGAATTAAAAAAAGAAATTAATTGATATAAAAAGTATGTCAAGGAGAAGTTATGGTGTATCTATTATATGATCAGCACTATGATTTGGACTATAGAAATAATTCAAAGTTTATTTATGTATGGGATTTTCACATAGGTGTCACTTGAAACAGTTGTGTGTTAAAACAACTTGCATATTAGAAGAATATATGAGCTTTTTTATGAGCTATATGTATGAGTCTCACTAGAAGAGATAATCAAAACTATTTCCACCAACTATGTACAAGGATTTGGAGATTGGGAAATACACAGTTAAGTGCTCTAGTAATTCTCTATATCAAAACCATATTTAATGGCCCCTGGGTGGCTCAGTGGGTTGAGCATCTGTCTTTGGTTCATGTCATGATCTCAGGGTCTTGGGATCAAGCCCTGCATTTGGCTCTTAGCTCAACAAAGAGCCTGCTTCCCCCTCTCCCTCTGCCTAATTCTCTGCCAACTTTTGATCTCTTTCTCTCTGTCAATTAAATAAATAAAATCCTTTTACAATCTTATTTAACTTAGACTTTGAAATATGGGTATAATTTGGACAAGTAGGCGATTTCATTAGGAGGATAATATAAAGTTTCCTGAATTAATTGATGTGTCCACAGAACTTGAAGTGTATGCTACAGAGAAGAAAGTTTTTTTTTTTTTTTTCTTAACGTCTCTATGTTATGAGCCATATAATTGAAAAGGTACTATCCATCTTCCCTCATTCTCCATTTTCCATTTGTCTAACTATATTCATGTCACTTCATATTGGACGGAAACATTAGTAGAGATGGTGCACAAAGAAGTGACTGATATGAAGGTAATCCACACAAAAAAAATATTTTAATAAAGAGTATGTGGAGGAAGCAGTGAGAAGAATAAAGTGACAAGGTAGTTTTCTGGAGTAAAAAGTGAAAATAATTTTAAATATTTAAGCTATTTGAAATTTTTTATGATACTGAAATCTGGAAAAGGTGGATGTGGGATTTATCACAATGAAAGAAACAGTGCCAGATGATGGTTTCATAAATTCCAACATTATTTTAAAAGACAACCATTAGCTCAAATTCTAGCATCAACACATTAGGTAAAAGTTAATTTATATATAGAGAAAATATATGAATACAAAAATAGGATTCTAATCAAAGAAACAAAGATGCAAGAGAATCATCATCTTCTTAAATATATGAGTAACTTTATAAAATCCATCATATAAAGCCAAATAACAGAAGCTTCTGAGTAAATTATTTTCCAAAACTACAAAACTTGGTCAAATTCAACTGATATTAAAATGAAAATTTCAAGGTGCTTGTGTGGCTCACTTGGTAAAGTGTACTGACTCTGCCTCTCATTTCTGGTCTGGATCTCAGGGTCTGAGTGCAAACGCCAGGTTGGCCTTCACACTGGGTGTGGTGCTTACTTAAATATAAATAGATAAATAAATAAATAAAATTACAGTCAGATATTGAAAAGCAAATGCTATAAAGTGGAATAAATAAAATATAGATGCAAAATCTAGGATATTAAAATGACATAATTAAATGTCATGAAAGATGATAGTTTTGGAGGAATTAAAATCTCATGTAAATCTCATGTATATGTAGCTCAGTACAAGAGTCCAAATCACTGAAGATGTAAGATAAAAAAAAACCCTCATAATTTCCATATAATTAAGATAGAGAATAAAGGAATATACGAAAAAATATTTTCAATTATAACTGACAATCTGAGGGGCACCTGATGGCTTAGTTGCTTAAATACCTGCCTTTGGCTCAGGTCATTACCCTGGGGTCCTGGGATTGAGCCCAAGGTCGGGATCTTTGCTCAGCATTGAGTCTGTTTCTCCCTCTTCCTCTGATCTCTGACCCTCCTCTGCTCATGCTCCTACTGTCTCTCTCTGATATTAAAAAAAAAAAAAAATGACAACCTGAGATCATCACTGAAACACTCTATGATATATTATTGATCTTTAATAGAAATAATCCCAAATAACTATTTAATTGAGGAATGAAAAAGGAAAGTATACTTCCTAACTTCAAATTTCATCATCTTTCCATTACTCCACTCTTTCAACAACTTTTTTTTTTGAATAATGTTTTATTCAGGACACAATTAAAGCAATATGAAATGGAGCAACTTTTCCAGAATATGTTTTCAAAATGCTCTCTCCATAAAAAGTTATTTTGTAAACCAAATAAAAATGAGTAGCATAATTTAAATTTCTTTCTTCTTTCTTTCTTTCTTTTTACTTAACTTTAATTTCAACAAGTGTTCAGTATTTTCCTGTAAAGTGATAAGCTAATCTCCATAGGACTTTATCAAGAGCTGATTTAATATCTTTGCTCCTCAGACAGTAGATAACAGGGTTCAAGGTGGGGGGTACCACAGAATAGAACATAGACATGATCAAGTTCAGAAGAGAAGGATCATCAGAGGTTGGCTTTAAATAAGCAATAGCACCTGTTAGAAGGAAAGTACTCACCACAATGAGGTGAGGCAAGCAGGTAGAAAAAGCTTTAGACTGCTTCTCTCTGGTTGGGATATTTAACACAGTGGAGAAAATATAAACATAAGAGACCACAATGCAAACTAAACATGAAAATCCATAACAGACACCAATAGCCACACTGACATTAATAGTCACATGTTCCACAGAACAGGTGAGCTTCATTAGGGCAGGTACATCACAAAATAGTTGATGTATCTTGGTGGACCCACAAAAATTTAAAGAGAATGTCCCAGCTGAGTACAAGATTCCAAAGGTCCCTCCACTGAGCCAGGAGACAAATACCAGCTGGATACAGACCTCTTTGCTCATAACAGCCTCATAATGCAGAGGGCGACAGATGGCAATATAGCGGTCATAGGACATTGCAGTGAGAATTCCAATCTCAGACCCAGACATCAGTACCACAAGGAAGAGCTGTAACACACATCCAAGAAAAGAGATGGATTCAGTGAAGGTGATGGAGTTGAGGATGGATTTGGGGACTGTGGCAGAAATGAGACACATATCTAAGAAGGATAAGTGCTTTAGGAAGAAGTACATTGGAGTGTGGAGGCGTTGGTCAAGGATTGTGAGCAGGATGATAATTAAATTCTCCACTATGGCCACTAGGTATATCAGTAAGAAGAGCACAGCATATAGTCTCAATAGCATCCGGCTCCCAGTAAATCTCAGAAGAAAAAATTCCATCAATATTGTTTGATTCATCATATTTTAAAGTTAAAAGCAACCTGTTAATAAAGAAAAAAAAGTTATATTAAAATAACAAAATATCTGCATCTTTGTTTTTGAAACATGTATACTTAAGTATCATAGGATAGTTGGAAAGTTTAAAATACCAGGATATCTATATTCATAGATTACTCAGGTATAAAATAGCTATAAGCATAATATTCCAATATAACTGGACTTATGTTCATTGTGAAAGATGAAAAAAAAACCCACTTCCCTCCCTAACCCAATACTTGAAATGATTTTTGAGTAAATTCATTTCACCAGGAATTGCAGAATTGGCTACATAATTCTAATTATAATAGAATGCATATTTGTAAAGCATAAATATCCTAATTGACATAAATGTTGATGTGGATTTTCTGTTTGTAGTATATTGCAATATGCCTAAATAATCATTAATGCTAATTGATATTCTAACATATTACCCTATTTCTATTGAAGGACTTTAAGGTTTATCCCATGTTTTCATTAAAAAAAAAACATTTTTGGTGAAAATATCATCAGTGGGGCACTTGGGTGGTTCAGTTGTTTAAGCATCTGCTTGTAGCTCAGGTCATCATCCCAGGGTTCTGATATCCAGCCCAGAGTAAGACTTCCCGCTCAGTGGGGAGGCTGCTTCTCCTTCTCCCTTTGCCCCTCCATTTCACTCATGCTCTATTACATGCTCTCTTTATCTCTTTATCTCACATTAATAAATAAAATATTAAAAAAGAATATCAGCCATAATATTTGCTATTCTTTTTGTTCACATATTTACTAAAAAATGAAATAAAATTCAAAAAATAAAAGCAACCTTAGTAATTTTGCCAAATTGGCTTAAAATGTATAGTAACACTTTCTCATGAAAAGAACAAAATTTAAGACTATAAGGTACACATTTAGCATGCAACACTAGCAATGATTTAATTAATACCAAGAACAAGCAAATATTAGAGATGTGAGAAATATAGAGTGTCCTCTCATTTTAGACTCACAAAGAACTTATAATCCATGATCACTCACAAACCCCATTGAGGATATCTGTGGTGATATTTTTGCCCCTCATATTGTTATTATCTTTATTTTATTTTTTAATTTTTATATTAAATTAGCCAGCATAGGGTACATCATTAGTTTTTGATGTAATGCTCACAGATTTGTTAGTGGTGTTTAACACCCAGTGCTCCTCACAACACGTGCCCTCCTTAATACCCATCATCTTTTAATTATACTTTAACATTACTACAGTGAAAATTTCTTTAGATCTCCATGAAACCTATTTCAACCTCTAACAATATGTGTGGCTTTCTCAGTAAACACTCTAATTTAAGAGGAAAAAAAAATCAGTGATTTTCCTTAACCTCTGTAAGTGAATCTCAGCCTTTCATACACAATGCTCTAATTGAATACTAATTGTAGAAACATTTCCTTCTGCCATGGAATCTTTCTTATCAGCCTTTGCCTGTTCTCAGTCAGACTTCTGAGAAATCCCTGTCCCTGAGTCCATCTCTCCTGCATTATCATTCCTCTTACCAATCATGAGATTTACACACCATGACATGGAGATTCTCTTGAAAGCTTAAGGTATTGGGAATTGATAATCATTATTCTACTTAGGCTCTTCTACCTATGGAAAGTCTTTCAATAATTTTAATTCCAGTGCCTTGATTACCTGAGCAATCCAACATCAATACAGTGTATGTGCAGTGGAATAAGAGCAGTGATTATTCATTCTCCATGTGACAGTGACCCAGATTGAAGTTTCCTTTGCGCCCACTCTATTTCTTCTTTCTACCTGGACAAGTAGGTTAAGACTTTCTATTGATTCTTCATATAGTTTCTCTGTGATGATTTCTGTCCATTTCCATTTTGTTGAACTCCTATTAATCTGTAATTCTAAGAAGTGCAAAATAGACATACACATATAGTTTGATCAGTGTTGTCTTTGTCTCACATGTGGACATATTCTAAATACATTTTAATAAAATAAATTTAATAAATAATTATATAATTTAAATAAAGCAAATATTTATCTTAACATCTGAAAGTAACTTCTACTGGTTTTGCAGTCAAGCACAGTAATTAATATTTAACATAATCAAAACAGTTTTTAATATTTAGCATTAAATATTCCTATATTTCAATATTGTTTCTATTGACTAAGCTAAATGTATAAAACCAAACTAATTTTTTTATCTTACAATAGAGAGTACTTTGTAACTACCTATTTCCAAATAATTACTGTGTTAATGGGATATAAGGTCATATTTTGAAGGGAAATAATGTGCCTACAAATATCAGATAATTTTAATTATATTTATTAAACGTTTATTTGTTTATTTTAGAGAGAGAGGGAGCACAGGTGGGGGGAGCAACAGAGTGGATGGAGAGAAAGAGAATCTCTAGTAGACTCTCCACTGAGCATGGAGTCTGATGTAGGGCTTGATCCAGCACTCTGAAATCACAACCGGAACTGAAATCAAGAGTCAGGCACTCAGCCAATTGAGCCACTCAGATGTCCCAATATCAAACATTTTAAATATCTAATAGGAAACAAAAATATTTGTATCACTCAGATTGACTTCAGACAAGGTAGTCCCTATATAACAAGACCACTTATAAAAATGATTTTCTTTGAGTATTTTGATTTCATATTTTGTTTTGAAAGGTAATTAATAATGTAAAACTGAATGAAAGAGAATGGAATATTTCATAAGAATAAAAATGTATTAAACATTTTATTTTTGATTAAAGGTAGATACTCATATATATATATATATATTATATGATACACATATATAATGGAATATTATTCAGCTGTAAAAGAGAATGAAATATTGCTATTTACAGTGACATGGATGATTTAAAGACTATAATGCTAAGCAAAATAGGCCAATCAAAGAAATATAAATTCCAAATGACTTCATTCATTGTGGAATTTAAAAAACAAAACAAATTAACAAAGGAAAAAGAGAGAGAGATTCTGAACTATACATAACAAACTGAGGTTTACAAGAAGGAAGGCAGGTGGGAGAATGAAATAGGTGATGGGGATTAAGGAGTACAGTTGTGATGAGCCCCAGGTGTTTTATTGGAGTGTTAAATTACTATGTTGTACACCTGAAACAAATATCAAAATATTACACTATATGATATAGATGCACACACATTCTAGGTGTATAATACATGCATGTATATGCATACATTTCATATATATATGTGTGTGTGTATATATATATATATCTGTATGTTAACTAAATGGAATTTGAATAAATACTTAAAAATAAGAATAGCATCTTTAGGAAAAGACTGCTGAGAAGACTTTAATTTTAGTATAGAAACTAGTAAAATAATAATAAATAAAATAAAAATGAAATAAAATAAGTCTTTTTTTACAATGTTAAAAACAAAGTCATATTCTTAAGTCTTAACAAGAGCCAGAAAACTGCAAATAACTTTCCCATGTGCTTCCAGATTCTTGTTTCATGTGTCCCCCTTCCCACCAAACTCACAATGATCTTGATTGAGCATCTCTGACATGTACACGCCAATATGTGTTGTTTTGTTCTGCCTCCAAGTTCTAAGAGGAAAAAAAAAAAGGTCCCTAATGTCCTATGCCTCTGACAATCCTTTCTCTGACAAAGGGCAAGGATCTTAACACAGGTTCAAATGGACCTTTATAAAGTACATGGGATTTTCCCAGGTGGTCACACTTTCAGATGTGCCTACATTTCATTTCTCAGATACTAAAACCTTTGAGACTCTGCCCTCATCTCTCATCTCTGATTTGAGAGTTGACACTACTGTATTTTCCCTACTGAGATAAAATATGAGATCTCACTGGATCTCATTAGAATAAGCCAGACAGCATCCCTTTCATTATTCATTATATGTTTTTGACGATTGAATTCTAATACATTCATTTGTTTCTAAAGTCTGTAACAATTTACATTTAGGTCTGCATACACTAATCTTTAAATTGAGTCTAATAATTTCAGTTAAGTTGCAATAGTGAGAATCACTAAGAGACATACTACTCTAACTTTGGGATTAGTAACATGGTTTTTGTTTAAGTCCTTGAGCCACCGAATATCCTATTGATTTTTCCTTTACCCTATCCCTGGGTTTAAGCCAGACTCCAGTGAGATAACTTTACTTCAGATTCTAACTAATTAGTAGAGATACCAGGATAGAAACTCTCCAAGAATTCTTATTTCCTAACATCTTTAACAGTTGTCAAATGTCAGTGACACTCTAATGAACATGTAAGAGTGACGTCTCCTCTTAGGGCTAACATCATAATGAAAATCAACAGGAGCTTCTTTATTGTTGGGATAAAGTGGAGTCTATTTTCCAAATACGATCCAGTAATATTTCCCTTATATTCTAGAAAATGCATAATTATTTATCTATTTGTTTAATGTTTGCTCTAAATTATTGCTTCTTTAGATATCCTGGATGACACAATCTCCAAGTTTCCTGCATCTGGTTTCTGTTATCTGGGAATCTCTTATCAACACCTGATCATTGATCATGGCTTTATTTGGATTATATTTTTATCTTTATTCTTATACTTTTCTGATGTCATCAGCACCTTTAACAATACCATAAGTCATCCCACACATGGACCATCATTGTATTAACTGTTGAATCATTTGGGCAATTTCAAAACAATTTGGAAAACCTCTGATTGAAATTTAATATAATTCAATGTAGAGAACATTGTTAACCTAATGACACTGAGTACAATGAGCAACGAAGGTGGTATATTTCTTCATTTAGAAACAAACAAACAAACAAACAAACAGAAACTTTAAAAATGCTAATAAGTTTTATGCTTTGAAGACATAAGTATATTAAACTTGTTGTTAAAGTCATCATGAAATACTGCATTTTCAGGTCTCAATCTATATTAGTAGGCCACCGGTGCCGTATGGAAATGCCACAGACTGCATATTTTTAACATCTTAATATATTCTTTCACTGTTATAAGATTCATTGTTTATGTACCACACCCAGTGTGCCATGAAATACGTGTCCTCCCTTATAGCCACCACAAGGCTCACACATCCTCCACACCCCTCCACTCTAAAGCTCTCAGTTTGTTTCTCAGAGTACACAGTCTCTTATGTTTCATCTCCCCCTCCAATTTCCCCCAACTCGCTTTTCCTTTCCTTTTCTTAATATTCTCCATGTTATTCCTTATGCTCCAGAAGTAAGTGAAATCATATAATTGAATTTCTCTGCTTGACTTATTCCACTCAGCATAATCTCCTCCAGTCCCATCCATGTTTGTACAAAAGTTGGGTATCCATCATTTTTGATGGCTAAGTACTATTCCACTATGTATACGTAATGTATTTTCTTTATCCATTCATCTGTTGAAGGTCATCTTAGCTCTTTTCATAATTTGGCAACTGTGGTCACTGCTGTTATGGACATTGAGGTACAGATGACCCTTCTTTTCACTACATCTGTATCTTTGGAATAAATGCCCAATATTGCAATTGCGGGGTCATAGGGTAGTTCTATTTTTATTTATTTTTTTTTTTTTTGAGGAATCTCCACACTGTTTTCCAAAGTGCCTGCAATGACTTGCATTCCCACCATCAGTGTAAGAGGGTTCCCTTTTCTCCACCTTCTCTCCAACACATGTTGTTTACTGTCTTATTAATTTTGGACATTCTAACTGGCGTAAGGTGATATCTCAATGTACTTTTGATTTGAATCTCCCTGGTGGCTAGTGATAATGAACATTTTTTCACGTGTCTGTTAGCCATTTGCATGTTTTCTTTGGAGAAGTGTCTGTTCATGTCTTCTGACCACTTTTTGATATGATTATCTGTTTTTTGAGTGTTGAGTTTAAGTTCTTTATAGATCTTGGATATCACCCCTTTGTCTCTAGTGTCATTTGGGAATGTCTTCTCTCATTCCATGGGTTGCCTCTTTGTCTTGTTGACTGTTTCTTCTGCTGTGCAGAAGATTTTTATCTTGAAGTCCCAAAAGTTTATTTTTGCTTTTGTTTCCTTTGCTTTTGGAGACGTGTCTTAAAAGAGGTTGCTGTGACTGATGTTGAAGATGTTACTGCCTATGTTCTCCTCTAGGATTTTGATAGATTTCTGCCTCATCTCGAGGTCTTTTATCCATTTCAAATTTATCTTTGGATATTGTATGAGGGAATAGTTGAATTTCTTTCTTCTCTACAAAGCTGTCCAGTTTTCCCAGCACCATTTATGGGAAAGACTATCTTTCTTCCACTGAATATTTTTCTTGCTTTGTGAAAGATTGTTTGACCATAGAGTTGATGGTCCATATCTGGACTCCCTACACTATTCCATTCATCTGTGTGTCTGTATTTGTGCCAGTACCATGTTGTCTGGGTGACCATTAGATTTGTCATAAAGCTTGAAATCAGGCAATGAGATGCCCCCAGCTTTGCTTTTCTTTTTCAGCATTTCCTTAGCAATTTAGTGTCTTTTCTGTTTCCATATAAATTTTAGGATTGTTTGTTCCAGCACTTTGAAAATTGCTGATGGATTTTTATTGGGATGACATTGAAAGTATAGATTTCTCTGGCCACTATAGACATTATAACAATGTTTATTCTTCTATCCATGAGCATAAAATTATTTTCCTTTTTTTTTGTATATTCTTCAATTTTTTTCATGAGTGTTACATAGTCCCTTGACTATAGATATTTTAACTCTTGGGTTAGGTTTATTTCCAGGTATCTAATGGTTCATGGCGCCGTTGTAAATGAAATTTATTCTCTAATACCCCTTGTATATTTTCATTGTTAGTATATGAGAAAGTAACTGATTTATGTACATTGATTTTGTATCTTGTCACGTTACCGAATTGAGTTTGAGTTCTAGGAGTTTGGGAGTAGAGTCTTTTGGGTTTTCCATATAAAGTATCATGTCATCTGTGAAGAGAGAGAGTGCATAATTTAAACAACTGAAATTATTTTCACAGAGTTCTGGTTGAAAAGTTTAAGATTGCATTATGTGCAGGGTTGTTTCTGTGGCATTATCTCCCTTTGCTCACTTAAAAAAATATTTATTTATTTATTTATTTGACAGAGAGAGAGAGACAGAGAGAGAGGAACATAAGCAAAGGGGAATGGGAGAGGGAGAAGCAGGCTTTCCGCTGAGTAGGGAGCCTGAAGTGGGCCTTGATCCCAGAACCCTGGGATCATGACCCGAGCTGAAGGCAGATGCCTAACAACTGAGGCACCCAGGAGCCCTCTCTTTTGTTTTCTTATGGCTGCCCTCTCGATGTCTCTTCAAATGATCAACTCTCTGTGATCCAGTGCTCATTATTTCACTCTGTATGTCCTATTATCTTTTCCTAAGCATAGGAATCAGGGTCACCTTGGTGGCTCAGAAAGTTAAGCTTCTGCCTTTGGCTCAGGTAATGTTTTCTGGGTCCTGGGAGCCAGCCATTTTATTGGGGTCCCTGCTCAAGGAGTACATGCCTCACCCTCTCCCTTTGCCCTTCCCCCCACCACTCTTCTCCCAGCCTGTATTTTCTTTCTCTCAAATAAATACATAAAATCCTAAAAACAACAATGACAAAAAAAAAAAAAAAAAAAAAAAAAAAAAAAAAAAAAAACAGTAGTTAGTTTAGATTAGGAAATCCACATGTCCCGATTTTAAGTTATTTATTCTTTAAATACTGTACTTCCAAATACAATTTCATTGCGATGTTCTGGTACTTATGAGTTAACGTTAAATTTCTGAAGATACAAATAAACCTATAATATAGTATAAATGAAACTGTCATTATCTTTTTATTGTTGTTATTGCTTGTTTGTTTTTACTACTAGAACATGTTCTAATTTCATTATGAATCACTTTTGACATAACAAAAAACGTAAGTAGTTTGTGTAATATCCTTCAGATTTTCCCAGACACATTTTGTCTGTCAGTAACTCCTTACTTCTTCATTTCCTATGATTTTTTTATGTTTTTGTGTTTGTGTTTGCTTGCTGATTTCATTAATTATAATATACATTATAATGTTGAAAAAAGAGGTAAGACAATACTCATTTCTTGCTCCATATCTATAGGATAAAATATTAAGAGGAAAATTATAAAATTCACAAATATATAAATAGTAATTGAGACTTCATCAAAATGAAAAGCTACCATACAGTGAAGGAAACCATCAACAAAACTAAAAGAAACAGCTTACTGAAATGAAGAAGATATTTGCAAATTTCAAATATGATCAAAAGTTAGTATCCAAAATACATGAAGAATTTATAAAACTCAACAGTGAAAAAAACAATAATCTAATTAAGAACGGGCAGAAGGCAGTCATAGACATTTTTTTTTCCCAAAGACATACATATGACCAACAGACATGTGAAAAGACTGTAACCATCATTCACCATCAGAGAAATACAAATCAAAACCACAAGGAGATATCACATCAGACATGTCAGAATGTTTAAAGTCAACAACAAAAGAAACAACTGGTGTTTTTGAGAATGTGGAGAAATGGGAACCCTCTTACATCTTTGGCACTGCCAAAATTGGTGCTGCCATTCTATAAAACAGTATGAAGCTTCACCAAAAAGTTAAAATTAGAAAAAAAGAAAAAAACTACCCTGTCATCCAGCAATTGCATTGTAAGGTATTTACATAAATAATACTAAAATACTAATTTAAAGAGACATGCACCATGGTGCTTATAACGGCATTAGCCACAATAGACAAATTAAGGAAAGAGCCCAAGTGCTCATCTATTGGTGAATAGATAAAGATGTAGTATATGTACATAAAAATGAAAGATTACTCAGCCACAATAAAAGAATTAAATCTTGCCATTTACAACAATGTGGATGACGTTAAGAATATCATGCTAAGAAAAATAAGTCAGTCAGAGAAAGAAAAATACCATGAAATTTCACTCACATATGCCATTTAAGAAAAAAAAAAAATCCAAAATCATTCTATGAGGCTAATACTACCTTGGTTCCAAAACCAGACAAAGACTCCACTGAAAAACAATTACAGGCCAATATCCCTCATGAATGGGGATGCAGAAATCCTCAACAAAATATTGCAAATCGAATCTAATAGTACATTAAAGGAATCATTCACCATGATCAAGAGGATTTATTCCTGGCCTGCAAGGGTGGTACAATAGCCAGAAGTTAATCATTTTTATATACAACATTAATAAAATAAACAATGAGTCATGTGATCTTCTCAATATATGTATAAAAAGCATTTGACAAAGGGCAACATCTATTCTTTACAAAAATCCTCAACAAAGTAGGTATAGACGGAACATAATATCATAAAAGTCATATACAAAAGTCCCACAATTGATATCATCCTCAGTGGGGGAAAAACTGAGAGCCTTCCTTTGCTTCCCAGGGGAGGGAGTACTGTTGGACGCAAACAGCCGTGGCCGTCGCTTTTAACTGTACCACCACTGGAGGCTGTCCCTTGGCCAGGCCAGGGGCTTCCCTTCTGCCTCGACTTTGGGAAGCTCGACCTGTAGGGCTTGGAGAAGGCTCCCCCACTTTGTCTCCTCTGGTTCTGAGACTGGCTCATAAAGGAGGTATTCATCTACTGCTGCCACAAACACCTGCACAGTGGGGCTCTGAACCATGGCCCATTCAGTCTTTGGTGGTCGGCACTGCAGTCCTCTTTTGGGGGCACTCCTTGGCCCAATGTCCTTTTCCCTGCAGTACGCACACTGATCTGAATCTAAGGCTTCCTGCCCGCTTTCTTTCCATAGACCATCCCCTACCTTCCTTTCCCTTCCCATTGACCTCTTTCCCCCTGTAATGTCCTGCCCCATGTAATGTCAAAACCTTAACTTTTTTTTTTTTTTTTTTTTTTTTTTTTTGGTCTGTGTTCATCGTCTTGGGCGTCCCTGTTGTTAAACTCCTTTTCTGCTATTCCCACTAAGTCAGTCAGATTCTTCCCTTCAAATCCTTCAATTTTCTGAAGTTTCCTCCTTATATTTGGGGTTGACTGACTGGCAAAGGTAAGATCGTCTAAACGAGCTATCGTGCAACTTCTCTGAAATTTATCTCAAGTTGCGTAGCTTAGATAAACAAACATTTAAAGATAACCAAATCTAAAATTTAACATCCATAAAGGTGTGTTATTAAGACATTATTTTTCTCTCTAAAATAACCCTCATTTCCAGAGATAGCCACATCAGGACTAATTCATTTGAAAAACAAGTCCAGTTTTAGCAAACTTGGCCTAATTATTTACATAAGCTCAGGAAGAACAGTGAGTGATCATATAGATCTTTTAGCCCCTTGTAGGAGGCAAGAGTACTCAACCCAAGCAAAATTGCCTGAAAAACAATGTGGCAGGCCCCTCCCCCAGAAAGCCAGCCAAAAAATCTAGAGGACAATGATCAAGAGGC
This sequence comes from Taxidea taxus jeffersonii, assembly GCA_003697995.1. Taxonomy (NCBI): domain Eukaryota; kingdom Metazoa; phylum Chordata; class Mammalia; order Carnivora; family Mustelidae; genus Taxidea; species Taxidea taxus. The sequence continues at coordinate 6,238 of ML105891.1, read as the reverse complement.
CCCATGAAACTGTAAAACCCCAGTGTCAGGGGAAAAGAAGATACCAACCTCCTGGTATTGCCCTAAAGCCAGTATATTTCATAGATGCTACTTTTATTTTTAACTCATTCTCACTATTCTCCTTCTCTTTAATTTTTAACCTATTTACCATTACAACAAGAGGTTCAATATAACAAATTTCATAATAATTTTTTATTTAATTTATTTTCAGTGTAACAAAATTCATTGTTTATGCACCACACCCAATGCTACATGCAATACATGTCCTCTGTAAAACACACCACCTGGCTCCTCCAACTTCCCACCCCCTCCCCCTTCAAAACCCTCAGAAAGTTTTTCAGAGTCCACAGTCTCTCATGGTTCAACTCCCCCTCCAATTTCCCTCAACTCCCCTCTCCTCTCCATCTCCCCATGTCCTCCGTGTTATTTCTTATGCTCCACAAATAAGTGAAACCATATGATAATTGACTCTATCTCTGCTTGACTTATTTCACTCAGTATAATCTCTTCCAGTCCCGTCCATGTTAACAGAAAAGTTGGGTATTCATCCTTTCTGATGGAAGCATAATACTCCATAGTATATATGGACTACACCTTCCTTATCCATTCGTCCATTGAAGGGTATCTTGGTTCTTTGCACAGTTTGGTGACTGTGGCCATTGCTGCTATGAACATTGGGGTGCAGATGACCCTTCTTTTCATACTAAATTTTTAGCTTAAACTTTTTTGACATGAATACCTGTGTTTTTCTTTAACTTTTCTACTTTTTAAATATACATATAGAGATTAGATTCAAGATAATCTTATTTGCCCAATCAATACTACCCTTATATATAAACCAGTTTTAATCCCACTTTATCTCTGGAAATTTGAGTTCTTTAAAATATATATCAAGATACAACCAGGAAGAATCAAAATAAACTTCCCTGCCCACACTGAATATTTATGACCACCTTCCCAGCTTTTTCTTCTGTCAGTGTCTCTGGTTTTTGTTTGTTTGCTTGTTTGTTTTTTGGTTCAGAAATTATATAAATATTATACTTGGGGTTCATTTTCACTGGGTTCTTTTTTTCTTGTCATTTACTTTTTCTTTTTTTTAATGATTTGGTTTATTTATTTAACAGAAGGAGACACAGCGAGATAGGGAACACAAGCAGGAGGAGTGGGAGAGGGAGAAGCAGGGTTCTTGCTTAGCAGGGAGCCTGATGCAGGGATGGATCCCAGGACCCTGGGATCATGACCTGAGCCAAAGGCAGACATTTAACTACTGAGCCACCAGGGGCCCCTGTTGTCATTTACTTTTGTTGGTCATTTATTTGTCCGTCTTTGTATACTTTGTAAATATTACTTTTGGGGCCCATTCCGACTTGATCCTTTATTTTTTTTTCCTTTTTTTTTTCCTGTCTCTCTCTTACTTTTTTTTTTTTTCTTTTTTCTTTCTTTTTCAAAGGGACTCCCAATTGCTCAGAAGCATTCCAGAGTGCTCCTTACCTGGATGATGGTTGACACATTCTGCTGCACATCCCCTGACTCATCTCTCACCAAAATGACTAGGAGGAGGAATGCCCAACAGAGGAAAAAATCATAGACCATGCCCTCTCCATCAGAGCTATTGGATATGGACATAAACAATATGTTGGAAAGGAAATTCAGGGTAACAATTATTCAGGCAATGGCTAGGTTTGAGAAAACCATTAATGACAATATGGAATCAATTGGGGTAGAAGTGAAAGCCACAAGGGAAGAAGTTAAAAGTGCTATCAATGAGGGGTGCCTGGGTGGCTCAGTGGGTTAAAGCCTCTGGCTTCGGCTCAGGTAATGATCCCAGGGTCCTGGGATCAAGGCCCACATTGGGCTGTCTGCTCAGCAGTGAGCCTGCTTCCTCCTCTCTCTCTGCCTGCCTCTTTGCCTACTTGTGATCTCTGTCTGTCAAATAAACAAATATATTTTTTTAAACAATGTTATCAATGAGCTCCAATATAATCTAGATTCTCTAACAGCTAGGGTAACTGAGGCAGAATAGATAGAATTAATTGGTGATCTAGAGTACAAACTGATAGAGAAAAAGGATCAGGAGGAGGGCTGGAACAAATAGCTTAGAAACCATGAAAACAGAATTAGGGAAATAAATGACACCATGAAATATTCCAGCATCAGAATTATTAGCATCCTTGATGGGGAGGAGAAAGAAAGAAGACTACAGGATATAGTTGAACAAATTCTCCATGAAAATTTTCCCAATCTGGTGAATGGAACCAGTGTTTCTGTTCTAGAGGCAGAAAGATCTATCCCCAAGATCAGAGAATCTAGAAAGACCTTGAGACACCTAATTGTGAAAATGATGAATCATAATTTTAGACAGGAACTCTTGAAAGAAGCTTGGAGGAAGAGGTTCTTTACATATATAGGATAACCCATCAAAATAATGTCAGACCTGTCCACAGAAACCTGGAAATGCAGAAGGGGCTGGAGAGATATATTCAGGTTATTAAATGAAAAGAACATTCAGCCAAGAATAATTTATCCAGCAAGACTGACATTCAAAATGGATGGAGAGATAAAGAGCTTCCAAGCCCAGCAAGGTCTAAAAAAGTGTGTAACCACCAAGCTGGCACTACAAGAAATATTAAGAGGGGTTTTATAAAAGAAGAAAGAACCCACGAGTGTCATATAACAGAAATTTATGGAGACAATCTATAGAAACATGAACTTCACTCAAAACATAATGTCAATAAATACATATCTCTTGGTAATCACTCACAACATTAATGGCCTAAACACTCCCACAAAATGGCACAGGGTTGCAGGTTGGATAAAATAACAGGCCTCATCTATACTTTGTCTAAAAGAGATCCACATTGGACTTAAGGCTAAATCCAGACTGAAACTGAATAGTTAGAGAAGCATCTTTAATGCCAGTAGGTTTCAAAAGAAATCTGGGGTAGGATTCTCAAATAAGATAAATTAGATCATAAACTAAAGACTACAGTCAGAGATAAAGAAGGGCACTACATCATTCTGAAAGGGTCTCTTCACCAATAAGATCTAACAATTATACATATTTATGCCCCCAATACGGGAGTAGCCAACTACATAAGACAACTGTTAACCAAGATAAAGAGTCATATTGATATGAATACATTAATAGTAGGGGATTTTAACATGCCACTCTCAGTAATAGATCACCCAATCAGGAAATCAATAAAGAAAGATAATTGGATGATACATTTGATCAGATAAATCTCATTGATATTTACAGAGCATTCCACCATAAAAAACAGAATACTCATTCTTCTCAAGCGAGCATGGAACTTTCTCCAGAATAGATCACATACTGGGCCACAAATCACAACTCAACTGAAACCAAAAGATTGAAATTATTCCCTGAATATTCTCAGATTACAATGCTTTGAAACTGGAATTCAACCCCAACAAAAAGTCTTGAAGAAATTCAACATCTGGAAGCTGAAGACCACCTTGTTTAAGTATATTTGGATCAAACAGGTAATTAAAGAAGAACTTAAAAGATTCATGGAAATCAGTGAGAAGGAGGACATTTGGATCCAAAACCTATGGGATACAGCAAAGGTGGCCCTAAGAGGGAAATACTTAGCCATCCAAGACTCCCTGAAAAAAAAATGAAAACTCCAGAATAAACCAGCTGTCTTTACACCTTAAAGAACTGGAGAATCAACAACATATTAAGCCAACTCCACACACAAGAAGAGAAATAACGAATGTTAGAGCAGAGATCAATAAGATAGAAACTAGAGATACAGTAGAACACATCAAAGTAACTAGAAGCTGGTTTTTTGAAAGAATCAATAAGACTGATTAACCACTGACCAAACTAATCCAGAAGAAAAGAAAGAAGACCCAAATTAATAACATTATGAATGAAAAGGGAGATATCATGACTAACATCAAGGAAATAGAAATAATCATCAGAAATTATTATCAACATTTATATGCCAATATGTTAAGCAATCTAGATGAAATGAATGCATTCCTGGAAAACTATAAACTTCTAAAACTGAATCAGGAATAAATTGACAACCTGAATAGACCAATATCTAGTAAAAAGATTGAAGCAGTGATCAAAAACCTCCCAAAAAACAACAGCCCAGGACCTGATGGATTCCCTGGGGAATTCTACCAAACATTCAAAGAAGAAATAATACATATTATTCTGAAGCTATTTCAAAATATTGAAGTAGAAGGAAAACTTCCAGACTCTTTTTATGAAGACAATTTACCCTGATCCCCAAACCAGGAAAAGACCCCGTCAAAAAGAAGATTCTTAGACCAATATCCCTGATGAATATGGACGCTAAGGTTACCAACAAGATCCTAGCTAATAGGACCCAACAGTACATTAAAGAAATTATCCACCATGAGGAGGGAGGGGTTACTAGGGCTGAGGAGTAGCAGGCTGAGATGACATCAGGTAGCAAGAGATCAGCTAGATAGTTTATCAAACCATTCTGAACATTTTCAAATCCAACTGGAGATCAAAGAGAAGAGCAGCAATTCTAGAAACAGAAAATTGATCATTTTCTGATTGGTAGGACCTAGGACTTGAGGAGAAGTGAATCCAAAGTCATCGGGAGATAGACCGCAGGGGGAAGAGCCGACTATCATAAAGTGCCAGAGCAATGGAGCACAAAATCAGAACTTTTAAAAGTCTGCTTCACTGAGGAAAATTGCTCCAGAAGCTAAGCCAGGGTGGAGCCCATTTTGGGCAGTGTAGTCTCAGGTTCTGCATAGCTACTGAAGGATCTAGGGTATCTGAGTGTTGCAGAGCTCGCAGGTATTAGAGTGGAGAAGCCAGCTACGGAGACAGAGCCAAGGAGTGAGCTCTCAACTCAGGGTCACCCTAACTGTGATCCGTGGCACAGACAGACCACTGTTCTTTGAGCAGGGACCTCACAAGGGGCAGACCCAGGGACACCCCTTTGGAAGAAGGACAGGCATCTGCTGAATTTCGAGAGTCCAGCTGGGGCTGTAAGCCAGAGACAGAGATGCTTGGTCACAGGCTGGGTGAGCTTGGAGTGTGGCAGGAGGCCAGGGAGACAGAAGTGTTTGAGCACTTTTCTCCGAGGGTGTTCTGAAGAGTGGGTCCTCAAGCTCTCAGGTCCTCCAGACTGGGGATTGGGAGGCCACCGTTTTCATTTCCATCCTCTGGGACTCTACGGAAAGCAATCAGGGAACAAAAGCTTCCTAGAGCGAACCCGATCAGAGTACTTAGCCCAACCCCTGGCAAGGGCTGTGCAATTCTGCCTCAGGCAAAGACACTTGAGAATCACTACAGCAGGCCCCTCTGCCAGAACATCAGCAAGAAATCCACCCAAGACCAAGATCACTTATCAAGAAGAACAGCGGGATTACAGAGGAGGAAAAAGCAAAACATGGAATTCATGGCATTCTCCCCAGGAATCTTTAGTCTTGCTAAGTTATTTTTTTCTTATTTTAATTTTTTTTAACTTTTACTCTTTCCTCTTTTAACGTTTTTTAACCAGTTTATCTTAACAATAACTTCCATTTAAAAACAAAACCAAAAATAAACAGGGGCGCCTGGGTGGCTCAGTGGGTTTAAGCCTCTGCCTTCGGCTCAGGTCATGATCCCAGAGTCCTGGGAAAGATCCCCACACTGAGCTCTCTGCTCAGCAGGGAGCCTGTTTCCCCCTCTCTCACTCTGCCTGCCTCTCTACTTGTGTTCTCTGTCTGTCAAATAAATATATGAAATCTTACAAAAAAAATTTTTGAACCTTCATTATTATAGTCATATTTTAACCTTCATTGTATCTAGCTATCCTTCTTTCTTTCTTTCTTTCTTGCTTTCTTTAGTATACACTTGGGATTTTTCTTCAAAAAAAATTTGGGATACAACTTCATCTAATAGATCAAAATATACCCTAAATCTAGCAGAGGGCTTTGTTCTAGTCTCAAGCCTGAGCAAATTCTCTCCACTTTCTTTTTCTTTCTTTCCCCATCAATTATCAACTCCTTTCATAGAATTTTTTTTTAATTTTCACCTTAATAGTCATATTCCATTGCTTCATCGTGTTTACACTTATTTTGTATGTATGAAGATATATATATAGATATAGATATATAGATATATATAGATATGTATATCTCCCAAGAAAGATCTTCCAAGATATATGTATATCTTCCAAGATATATGTATATCTTCCAAGAAAGAAAACTATCTCCCAAAATTTTAAAGAAAGAAAAA